>JAADYJ010000140.1:0-35084 GCA_023338205.1 Halophytophthora polymorphica | reverse complement strand
TACAACGGTGGGCTCCTCCGCAATGGCAGCAGGCTCCTCCACAATGGCAGCAGGCTCCTCCACGGCGACGGCCACGCCCGGCACGTCCGACACGTCCGACACGTCCGACACCACGCTCGCCAGCACCGACACGACTTCCGTGTCCGCCGCGGCGCACGCCGACGCTGCAGCCTCGTTAGCGGTTGAAGGGGTGGGTCTAGCATTACGATCGTGTCGAATTTGGCTGGAGTAGGATGTGCTCGCTGTTGTTGTCGGTAGGTTCTGCGAGTAGTATTTGGTTGAGAAGAGGGGAGTCGCTGCTGCGTTGTTGTCGGGGATACTGCAGTCGTCGATTGCGCCAGCGATGCACACGTCAACGTATCGAACGATCAAGCGTTCCATAATGGCCACGATAATGGCGCGATCCGAATCCGTCTTCTGAAGAAGATGTACTGAAGTTGTGCTGAGGAATTGCGCCGTACCCATCAGGTTGCTTGCAGCACGTGCAGAATCCTGTCCGCTCGAAGCATCCTTAGAATTGTCGTCACTCTCAATATGGCGTTGCCCAACTGGGCTATTTGGTTTGCCAGCCGAGGCGTCGGTAGGAAGACTCTCGACATCAACCTTCGCTTCACAAGTATCTCTGTCAGAGTTCGTTATTACCGTTCCCAGATTTGGTACGCGGGCCTCCACTGGATCTTCAAAGGCAGAGTCACTCCCAGCAGCCTCATTCAAATCGTCCAACGCCTGCATAACTTCAGCGACCGCCAGCTCCGAAGCCACCGTTACCACCATCATTTCAACTGCAACTCTGACGATCTTTGCTGTTGTTTGATAGTCTTCGTCGTCAGAAAGCACCTTGTCCACGATATCGCCGAGTACTATTTTCGCAGCCTTGATGCGCATATCATCCTCGGCAGCCACAAGAACTTCTCTCGCACGAATCAACCGCACGCGCATTCCACGCAACACGCGGTTGATAGCGGCCGCTGCCAAGAGTATCTGGTGATACTCTCGCTCGTGTATATACCTTCGTACCTGCGCCTGGATCTCCGTTGCCGCTTCCGCCTTCTTGGCTCTCTCCACCCTCGCCATGAAGCCGCGTACGACGGACTGCAGCACCACTACGCGAAGCTTTGTGAACGCATACTTCATACGCTCCTGTCTGGTCCGCCAAACCGTCTGGATCTGCACGACAGAAGCCAAACTAGCTCGCTTGCGAGACCGAGCGACCCCACCACGCCACACTGCCTGGGTGTGCCGGATCTGCTGGAGCGTTTGTCCAAACCTGACTCGCTCGTGGTGCATTCGCATCGTGCTCTGCAGGAGGGTGGCTGCTCGGATCTTTCTCAACTCTGCGTGCCGTCTTGCCAGTGCACTTCGCCACGATTTCTGAAATACACGAAGCAGGCAACGTTAGAAGTGTGTCTTCGTGCACACTCGCTTGGTACTTAGCCAACGCACCTGTATCCTGATGGCGGCTTTACGTCGAATGGCAAACGTTCGCGCCTCTGCACGCACTTGTTCCTTGTACGGGTTGTACCTCGCCCCCAATATGTGCGAGTAGATCTGGTCAGGCGCCGCCCACAGATGAGAGGTGCGCGTGGCACCTGGAGACAGCATTTGTCCCGACAGTCCCGTCGGAACTTCGGCCGGAGTCGTTACTGGTCGTTTGCCTGCTCTGGACCGAGGAGACACACTGGACAGCCCTAGAGGACTCGACGGGCGTCTTGCTGCTGGACGTACGGGGCTGACGGCGAGAGGCGCGAGCTCTGGAGTGTACGCCTCCTGACCGGCCACCCGCTTCACCCGGGGGCTGGTCCCTCCGCTGGACAATTGGTTCAGCATCTTCGGAGACTTGGGTCGCAATGGACGTTTGCTCCCACTCCCGAGTTCGAGCTCTGCCGGTGGAAATGGGTACACGCTGGTGTTCGGCCGTGCTGTTCTCACAGGCCGGACCGAGCCCACGGGCGGCATCGACGGCTTATTGCTGTGGAAGAGGAAGTTTTCGCGCATGACCTTGTAGGTGGCCAGGATCCGCGCCACGACCGGGTGTGTTTGTGGGAGGGAATGCACTCCGACCTCCATGGCGGTAGCTAGCGCGTCTCGGGTTTGTTCGGGCATGTTGAGGTTAGCCCATTCTATAGCCATGTTGTGCAGGGCCGCAGCTTTGAGTGTGTTGAAGACTTCGGCAGCTTGAGCGCTCTCGTTCGAGCTGGCACTGCTAGTCGAGCGCTGCGCTTCCGCAAGGGTTAGACACTCCGTGTACATGAAGCCGGCCTTACTGGGCTCTTGTAGTAAACCGTGCAGACACGCCTCGAGGAAGTACGCAATGGCGAACCGGTCGCGAGGGGCCAACTTCGCGTTGACACGCACCGCCTTCTCGGCCGCCTGCAGCGCCGCCTGGAACTTCTTCTGCTTCTTGTAGTAGTTGGCCATGGCCTGGTACACGACGGCGCGCTGCACTCGCTTCTTGCAGTAGCTAAGGCCATTCCTCGCGGTGAGTTCCTCCCCTTTCTTCAGGAGCTGCACGTCACAAATGGCCGTAGCCCACCAGTTAGCCTCTCAAACGTCTTTGATACTGCAGTCTCGCTCCACGCACCAGGAAGGCGGCGTTATCCGGTCCAGTCGAGGCGTTTCGGGCCCCACGCATGCACAGCGCCACGAGCTGCACGCATCGAATCTCGTAGTCAATCTGCAGCCACTGGATCTCGTCCACCGTCGCGTCCGCTGCCTCACCACGCTTTTGAATGCATCGATGCTACAAGGGACAACGACAATTCCGTCAAACCCACAACGATTGAGCACTGCAACCATTGAGCCTTATCAATAAGCACAAGACAGGAAGAAGACACAGCGCAACGGAATCAAGGGAGACGCACCAGCATCTTGAGAGACTGCTCGTACGTGTGCATGGCATCTGAGAAGCGGTCGCTGCGCTCCAGCTGCACCGACAACGTGTCCGTGCGCTTGATCTTCCCCATGACGTTCTGGCCGAACCGGGTCGCCTGTACACCACCACAGACGTCCAAACGCACCCAATCGCAGTTAACACCCCGCATACCCCTCTCACATACCTCACGACTTGCTGGGCTTGACCCCATACGCCATCTAGTCGCCTACGAACCATGATCTGCGCGTATTGCAGACTCTCGAGCGGCGGTGGCCGCACCACGGGCTGGCTGCCTTCATCGGGTGCCAACCAGATGCACCGCAGCTTCTGCTTGTCGCGCAGGTCCAGCATCCTGCGCGTGACGTCGCTGCTATTCAGGGGCGGCGTGGGACTCGTGAACAGGTACTTGGGTGGCGGAGCCGCCGGCTCGGCCAGGGGTGAGGACGAGCTCCAAGCTGACACTCGGCCGCTAGACCCGGAGCTGCGCTCGTCGTGCGCAGCCGCCACTTCTGGTAGACGTGCACCAGCCTCCGCAGTAGAATCTCCCGCTTTAGGCTTCACCAGCCTGCGTCGTGTTGGGCTTCCATGCATGGTCGCAGACGCCAGAGCGCTTTGGTGCAAAGGGTCACGTGCTTCTCCCGCCGATTTCGAGTGAACTGTCGGCCGCCGATTCGCGTGTGAGCCAACAGCGCCAGTGACCGGTACAGACGGGCCGTGTGCAGTGCGGCTGCGGCCCGTTTCGCCCATGCAGGCGCCGCCGTCAATCCCAGGCTGCCATCCAGACGCGAAACTACTCCCAATCCATCCGAGAAGCGAAGCTGACATTGGTGGATACATCGCTCTAATCTAGCAGTGTCCCTGGCTGAATGCGCCAAAAGTTCACTTCGTTGTACGCCTCGTCCACCAGACTGCGCGACCGGACGTGCTCTTGGTCGTCTCCTGCTGCCGTCTCCGCTGTGTTAGCACTCCTGCTACTGGCTGTGGATTGTGGTCCTGGCGGCACGGCCAACGGGGCCACACTGGGGGCGGTAGACGCCCCGGTCGGCGAGTACACGGGCGGGAACATGGCATCGACGCGGGTCACCAGACTGTCGTACGACTCGAGGAAGCCGCGCATGGCTCGGTGCCGCAGACTACCGTCCGCCTCGTCCACCGTGAAGACTTTGCCCGGGAACACGCCCGCCTGCACGAACGCCTCACTATCGGCCAACGTCGTGCCGAAACCAGCGTAGAACGGGTTCACCTCGGTGGGGAAGAGCGTCCTCAGAGCATCCAGAGCCGCCACTTTGAACTCGGGCGCGTCGATGGCTTCGTTGCTGGCAGATAGGAGCAGCCGGTCGGGAGACAACAGTACGGGGCCGGACGGTACTGCCGCACTCTCCGTCTCGTTCCCATGACGAAGTACCGAGTGGCGGAGTTCCGACTGCGAGAGACCATGGCACGTGAGGTACACGAGTCGATAACCGTTGCCTTCTAGCTTGGAGTAGAAGGCCACGGCGCCGGGATGTAGCGTTCCAGAATCTCGACGCTTGAACATACCGCCCGGAGCCGCGGTTCGCGAAATGGCGCCGTCTAGCTGGGCCACCACGAGCTTGGAAGCCACGGGCCAGACGAACAGCTTGGCCGTCACGCGTGCCAGTTCGTCGGCATTGGGGTCGCCCGCTTGGGAGCGCAGCACGAATGCAATTTCGTTGGTGCCCACGTGGAGCTTCATGCGTCGCAGCTCCTCTTGAGACGGCTGTAGGCTCTTGCGGAAGAACGTGGCCCCAAAGTCGCTGCCTGCGGTGTCCAGTGTGGATGCGTTGCCTTCGCTTGGCGTTTCTTCCACGGGCTCCAGCGCAGTAGACGCTCCAAGCAGCGACGTCCGAGCCGTGTACGAATCCGAGCGCTCTCGACTCCGTTGGCAGTCGGCAACGTCGTCGTCTTGCTCTTCGTCCCCCATGGCAACCCCAGCAGAGCGACCGTCCTTAAAACTTGTCCCCAGCCAAAAAGATCCCTCACAGGCGTCAGACCCGAGCATTATGGGCATATTCGCGCCCGAAGCGCTCACTGGCAGGCGAGCCGCGGTCGGGAAAAGCACTCTTGCGACCAGATACGCCTGCAGTTGGGCATCGTACGCTGTCAATTGGCCGTCCACTAGGAACCGCAGGCGCGGATCGCCCAGGATGGTCATAGGGTTCGCGGAGAAGCTCTCCGCGGTGACTTGGTGCTCCATGAAGACACGTCGCCGGTCCTCCGGTGTCTCTGCGCGCTGCAGTAGATGGCCGCAAAGCGACATGGCCGGCGCGTCTGCACCTGAACCGCTTGGAATGGCGAGAAACTCGGCAGCAGCCATCGAAGTCTCCGTGTCCACGGCATCAAAGTAGACCGAGTCGCTCTTGACCATCATGGGCAGCTCGTCCTCACTGTCGCCTTCGGCCGCCAGCGACTCCAAGTCCAACGTACTGGAGCGCACAATTGGGAGGGAGCCGAAGCCCCAGGTCAAGCGGTCGCTTGACTCGCTGCGCGTCACTGCCGCGCGGGGCTCCGGCACGAGTCTGTAGGCGTCGTGCCACTCGGTCGGGCTAACGGGACGCTCAGACCCGACTTGGTGCTCGTCTTCCGGCTGCTCTTGGACATTCAGCGGCATATCCTGGCGTTGACCAACGACGAACTGCATGGACGGTGCTACAGTCGCTTCCTGGCCACCTGGACTGGGCAGCGGCGACGTGGAGTAGTCTTCCTCCTCCACGGGCTCCTGCGTCTCCTCGAGAAAGTACGCTTCCCCCGCCGCGCCCAGCTGGAAGTGCGCCCACAGTGTAGCCACCAGAACAGCGTCAGTACTCGCAGCCAGAAGCCAAGAGGCCAAGTAGGCAGTAGAGACGCTGCCTCACCTTCATGCGCACACCGTCCACGACGCGGCCGTTCACCTCGATAGTCACCTGCTTGCCCGCATTCGACTGGAGCTGCACAGCCACAAAGCGCAACACAGTCCAACACACAGACAAGACCAGCGAGCATCAACATCAGCACGCCGCGTGGTCTTGTTGCGCCTGGAATGGGCTGGCCGGGGCTGCGCACCGTGTTGAGCCGGCCGAAGTGCACGTGGAAGGGCGAGCAGCGCAGCGCGCCGTCGTCCTGACGCACGGCCACCACGTCGATGGCGCCCGAGACGGCGTCCTGGTGCACCTCGAACACGTTCGTCACGTAGTCCTTCACCGAGTAGATGACGTTCATGGCGGCTCGGCGTTCGGCGCTCGGCGTTGTTGGCTGTACGCGGCGCTTCCAGCTCTGCGCCCGCGCGCGCTCTCGTCTGCGGCGCGTCGTCGCGTCGCGGCGTCGCGATGGGTGCAGCGTTCACACCGCCACACAGAGAGCACGCGCAGCACCGCGGTGAGCTGCACAACTCGTGGTTACAGCGCGAGAAAAGCAGGCGAGAAGCACGAGATTCGCCTACGTCAGCGGCGGCTGGAGCTCCACGTGCGCTGGACACAAGGCCAGGTGCGGACGAGCGTCGTGGGGGGCGACTGGGGGGCTTTGGCTCCGCTTGGGGAATGCCAGATGGACCGCATGCAGAGCTTCATGCCGTCGTCGTCCAGCCTCGTGCCGCACCTTTTCGCGGAAGCAGCCGCAGGTCACCCGGACAGACTCCACTTGACCTGAGTATGCCAGGGCTGCGACGCAAAGAAAAGGGGAATCGCAGCAGCGCAGCCAATGAGCGCGGCGAAAACGAAATTTGCCGCAGACATTCCGCCAATGGGCGCGCGTACCGGTGGTTCAAGATTGAGAAAAGGCACACCACCTTCAAGGACAAAACGCCGGCGCTTGCGTTGCAAATGGCCCAAGTGCTGGCGGCCAAGCGGAAGCTCCGCGCTGGCCATGCGGGGGCTTCTGGCCGTGTGCCGAGCGTCTACGCATGCCGAACGCGCTCTCCTGATGCGCAGCGGCCAGGCAATGGGCGGTGGCGAACAGCGCAGGCGCGCCTGCGTCAGCTGCGAGTCCTGCAGTTCCGCACGTCCACGCGCTGCCACAAAGATCGGCTTCTGTGCAGAGAAGGCCGTCAGCTTGAAGCAGGCGCCGTAGACGCATTGCTGAGTCAAGCGGCGCTGCCGTGAGCGCTTCGCCAGCGCCAGTGCAACGCCCGAAGCCCCGTTCTTACGGCAGTGGCGCCCTTGCTGTAGACAACAATACCTCGGGCATGCACGTTCGAGTCGTGAACTTTCGCTACATGGGCCCATGTGGCCAGCCGCAGGCTGCTACAGTCCACACGCGGCCGCGCTGGCCGGAGACCCGTCGACCAGGAGACACGAGAGCGTATCACTCGCTCCGTTTCACGCCGGAGCACGTCGTCTACGTCGTATATTCCTTCCAGCGCGACGCCTCCCGACGTTCCTGTCGCCGCGTGCGCGCGTCAGACCCGCGGCCTGCCGCCCTCCAAAAAGCTCAGCGCCGCGTCATCCGCGTGTGCGTGTGAGGCGCCGTCGTAGTCACTGCTCTCGGTCACGGCGCTGCGCAGCTCCTCCTCAAAGTCGCGCATGCTGCGGGACGAGACCTGCTCCACGCTCTTGGCGTGGTTGTACACGCGTGTGATCTGCGTGATGTCGGGCGCCGCGTAGGCCTCTCCCTCTCCGTCTCCGTCGCCGCCATAGGACGCCATGCGCGCCGTCGCGCAGGGTACGAACTCGAGGTAGCAGGCGTCTCCACGCAGACTCACGTCCACCAAGAGCCCGTCGTCCCGCACGCCAATGTGGCGGCGGTGCTGGTTCATACTGCTGAGGTGGCCCGCCGACGAGTACTCCCACTGCATGCCCGAGGTGCCGCGTAGCCAGGACGCGTGCTTCATGCGCAGGTCGCGGAAACACGAGAGCGTCGAGCGGCTGAACATGTAGCGCCCTGAGGCCTCATGGAAGAAGGCCACCTTGACGCAGTTGTACTGCTTTGAATAGCACTCGAGGCGGAAGGCCGTGCGGCCGCAGCGGCGCGGGTCGGCGCCCTGCGGCACGGTGCCCACGTGCACGCCGTCGGCCAGCACGCGCACGTAGTGGTCGCCTTTGACGCGCAGGAAGACGCGCGTGCCTGAGAGCGCCAGCACTTTGTTCACCACGGACTGGGACACGGCCTTGATCTCCTCGATCTCACGCTCCAGCGCGTCCACGTCCTCCTTGCGCAGTCGCTTCTCGAAGGGCACGCGGCCCGCCACGCTTGTAAGCGCCTGCTTGCTCCACTGCTGGCCGGTCTTGCACCAGTGCGCCGCGTGCTCACAGTTCTGCGTGAAGATGTTAAAGTCGCCCTTGCCCAGGCCCAGCAGGAACTTGCAGCGCGCGAGCACCACCTCGGGCAGGTCCGACTTGCCGCGGTGCACTTCGCCCCAGCGCGCCAGGAAGTCGCGCAGCTTGGACGTGTGATACTCGACGAGCCGCAGCTGCCGCGGGCTGCGGTGGTACAGGAACTCGACGAGCGTCGAGATGCGGAAGCACGAGTCGGCCTGCGACTCGGCGTAGTCCTCCAGCGGACTCCACACGTGGCACACGCGGATGTCGCTCGCCGTGGCGCCCGAGGCCCACACGATGCCGTGGTGCTGGTACGAGATGGGCCAGCGGCTGTAGTCCCAGATGCAGATGTGGTCTCCGGGCCGCAGCGACGCCACGTCCAGCACGCGCGTGTACACGCCGCCCATGCTCCTTCCTCGGCCTGTGGCGTCTTCCGCCGCCCTCCGCGTCGCCTTCTGTCTGCGTAGCCGCCCGCACGGATGGCCAGCTACCGCCGGGCTGAGCTACTGCAGCTGAATTTCAAGCTGAAGCTCTTCGTCTCGCCCGTCGCCGCCAGGATGTCGAGTGGCCAGAGTCTCAAGGCTGCATGCGCTGCGTTCGGCTGGTGTCTGCGGGCAGACTGCGTGTCCCAGCATCAGCAGTGACCCATTCCGTTTCATCCCGGGCCATTCGCCTAAGTACGATTCGACGGGTCAGAAACCTCTTGGTCTCTCTCGCTCGACCTCCTGGTGGTCCGACGCCAAGTGCCCCGCCTCCCTTCCTGCTCGCAGCTCAGCGTCAGCAAAGTGCACGGAGTGATGGAGTGACGCTCGAGTCGGCTCGGGTGTCAGAAGCCACAGCTCTCAAGCTCGGCTTCTTGCGCGAGGAGCTACGATGCCAAGGAATCTGACGACTCGTGGCATCTCGAAGATGCACGTCTAAGGTTACATGTAGCTATTTCACAGAGACCCTTCCTTCTCGTCCAACTTGAGCTGCAAATTGGCAGTGACCGTGATGTTGAAACGCATTCTCCTTAATCATTCTTCCAATCTAAACCATCCAGCTCCGAGGGCCAAAGCGCACGTTTCCACATGAGGAACACAGTCATCTGCAGCCAGTGACGACGCGTTGGTTCAAGCCTCAAAGTGCTGCAGTGGTGGGGCACGTGGTGGGATCTCCAGCAGCGAACCGCCACCGCGTCGCGTCGTTTCCTTGGGCTTCTTTCACAGGACAAGAAGAAGTAGGACCACGAAACCCAAGCCCACGACATGCCAGCCCAAGTCCTCGTTGAGAGAGCCCGACTGTCCGCGAACCTGCACCTCCGAGCGCGAGCCTGCCCAACGCTCAGTGCTATCGTTCGACTCGTCGTCATCCAGCGCGACAATCTTCATCTGCTCGTCCGACGTGGGGGTGAATCGGGAACTCGTGCCGCGATTGAGTCGGTCGAAAGAACTCTGCCAAGGTTACGCATCCGCCGAGCGTAGATACTTCGTCTTCACCGCCTGGATCTGATATTCCAGCTTGTCCAGGTTCTTCTGCGTGAACCGATCATCAAATGGAGTCCGTCCCGGTGGCTGCCCACTCAACTGAGCGCATCATTGGTACCCAGTCTTGCACCATGTCGCCACATGCTCGTAGTTCTGCGTGAAGAGATCGTATCTCCCCCGCCCGCAGCCCAGCATGAACATGCAGCGCAGCAGGACCACTTCAGGCAGGTACGGGTCTCCACAAAGCCGCAGGTTCCCCATCCGAGTGACTGGCCAGTTGTACTTGATCACCCACAGCTTCTTGATTCTGCGCTTGTCCAAGAATGCCTTGAGCGTCGAGACGCGGAAGCTCGCGTCGCTCTTCGAGTCTATAAATCCTCCAGGCGCACTGCACAGGTGGCACAATTGGACCTCCAGCACCGAGCTACCCGCAGTGAACACGATCTTGTGGTGCTGGTACGACACCGGCCCGAACTTGCTCCAGACGTAAACGTGGTCTCCAGGCCGCAGCGACGCCGCGCTCCGCACCTTCCGCTCCATCTTGCGCTGTAGATTCTGGACTGGCTGCAGCGGAACGGAGCAGAGCTCGCCGAGGTTGCCCCGTTGGCGTTGGGCGCATCGGACTCGGCTAAGGGGGCCGCCGCAAACCAAGGTGCTGGCCCCGTTCAGTGGCCTCCATTTTAGCCCGAAGAACGCTCACCCCCAATCCACGTCAACTTGAAGCTCCACTTACCTCCATGCAGATTGGTCAAAAGTGTCGCTTTACCCTGTATTCCGCCTCCGTGATTGGCTGCAAATGGGCCAAGCGCCACCTTTCCAGGCGAGTCAGCGACCATCAACCCGTTCGAAGTCATGCAAATGGAGCCATCATCCTCGCGCTGCAAGTGGCCGTCGCTACGTGGGGCGCGCCGCCCCGAGACGGCCAGCATGCGGCGGTCGTGTGGTCGCCAACCGCGACGGCGGCGGATATCCGTCGAGTCGCCGCACGGAAGGAGCGGACGACTCCACAACGTCGCGACCAACATCCCGACGCACGTGGATGGATGATCTGATGGGGAGACGGACGTAGCGCACGAGGCTGCGGCCGCTTGGAGCTTATAGACATCGTGTTGGGTTCGTGGTTATGCGCGGCGGGGTCGACTCCGATCCGCCGCCCCGCGCCGCTGCTCTCGCTCCTGCTCCGGCTCCGGCTTCGGGTCGCGCTGCTCTTGGCTCGATGCGCCGTGGCCGCGACTCGCGACTCGCGACTCGCGACTCGCGACGGGCTGCGTACGCTCCGGCTCCGGGCCAACAAAATGCAAACGAAAAACGAGGGAGATTGGTCACCGACACGTCGCTCGCGGGTCGTGCGGTCGCTCTGAGCGAGGCAGAAGAATGAACGATTCCGCCCGGCCGACTGGAGCGGGCCCACGTCGCACACGCACAGCTCGCTCTCCAGCTCTTGTCGTGCCGCGTCGTCGCTTGCCCGGCTTTGCTGGCGGACTGCCAGCGTCATGCTTGGGCCGCAGTGCTCAGTGGCGTGCTACGTCTTGTGCTAGCGGACTGGGGGCCTCTGGACTGCATGTTGCTTGGCCCCCCCCTCGTCGTCGCCTGGCGTGTCGGCCAATCTCCATAGATACTCTGCTTCTCTCGCCGCACTAGGACACGATAGTCGACAGCGAGGGAGCCACAGCGGCGGGCGCCACGGTCCGGGACACGACGAGCGACGGCGTCCCCGCGGTGGGCGTCGCGGCCGACGACGTGGGCGAGGCCTTGATGAGCTCGGCCTGCTTGTAGTCGCGCATGCTCTGCGACTCGGTGGTCTGGATGTTCTCCTCGTGGTTGTACGTGCGCGTGACCTGGTGGATGTCGGGCGGCGTGTACTGGTCCTCGGGGCCCTCGCAGGCCACGAACTCGACGCGCGCCGCGTCGCCGCGCATGCTCACGTCCAGCAGCAGGTTGTCGTCCCGCACGCCCACGTACCGGCGATGCTGGTTCATGCTCTTGAGGTTGCCCAGCGACGAGTACTCCCACGTGAGGCCCGTGGTGCCGCGCGCGTAGTAGGGCTTCTTCATGCGCAGGTCGCGGAAGCACGAGAAGGTGGAGCGGCTGAACATGTAGCAGCCCGAGTCCTCGTGGAAGAAGCGCACCTTGATGCAGTTGTAGCCGCTCGAGGAGCACTCGAGGCGGAAGGCCGTGCGCCCACACGTGGCCGGGTCGGCTCCCTGCGGCACGATGCCCACCTGGCCGTCGGGCAGTAGCTTGACAAAGTGGTTCCCCTTGACGCGCAGGTACACAAGCGACTGGTCGAGCCGCACCACGTTGTCCACGACGGTGCGCGAGATGGCCTTGATCTCCTCGATCTCCGTCACGAGCGTGTCCACGTCCTCCTTGGCCATGCGCTTCTCGAAGGGCACGCGGCCTTTCACCTTGGTGAGCGTCTGCTTGCACCACTGCTCGCCCGTCATACACCAGTGCGCCGCGTGCTCGCAGTTCTGCGTGAAGATGTTAAAGTCCCCGCGCCCGAGGCCCAGCAGGAACTTGCAGCGCGCGAGCACCACCTCGGGCAGGTCCGCCTTGCTCAGGTGCACTTCCCCCCAGCGCGACAAGACCTCGCGCAGGCCCGACGTGTGGTACTCGACGAGCCGCAGGTGCTTCTGCTTGCGCTGGTCCAGGAACTCCTCGAGCGTCGAGATGCGGAAGCACGAGTCGGCCTGCGCCTCCTGGAAGCCCTGCAGCGGGCTCCACACGTGGCACACGCGGATGTCGGCGGCCGTGGCGCCCGAGGCCCACACAATGCCGTGGTGCTGGTACGAGATGGGCCAGCGGCTGTAGTCCCAGATGCACACGTGGTCTCCGGGCCGCAGCGACGCCACGTTCAGCACGCGCGTGTACACGCCGCCCATGCTCCTTGCTCGACACTCCGCCGTCGCCTTCGCGCACAAGTCACGGCCGCTTTGCCTCTTGTCGGGCCACGCAGCACGCGACCGACGCTGCGTCCGGAGGGGCCCAGTGCGGTGGCGCTGCTGGCTCGCCTGCTCGATTTAGCGCGGCCGCGAATAGAGGACGAGGAAGGCGAGGGCGAGGGCGAGAGCTCCGAAGCGATTGTGCGCCGGAACGCCCAGATTCACGTGCTCAGGCGGTGCTCGCGAGTCCCGCGCCGGGTCTTGATGTGGCAGGAAGCCAGGGCCGCGGCTTCCATGCACGTATGCAGTCACGTTGGTAATCCGCCGGCCACGAGTCAGCTTGTGGACCTGTGAGACTGGATGCGCCGATCACATGGGCGCATCCCGGCGCGGAGTCCAACGGGCCGTGGCTCGCAGCACGCGCGGGAGGACCTGCAAGAACACATAGTACATGAAGCTTAATACGCGGCGATTGTGGACGGGGATCTGCAGTTTGACCACAGTTGGCCGCCGCTACGAGAGACGCTGCTCGCCGAGAAGGCACGCAGCCTTGCGTCTGAGGGGCATCAGGCCGCGCAAGTGTGGTGTGGATCCCCTTCGGCGCGAGTCCCGCCTGGGACATGAGCCGGATTCAAGCTCCAGGCTTGCTGTGTGTGCTTGCCAAAGAAGTGGTGGTGGGGCGAGTTCAACCGGCATTCATCACCATTCGTGGCCGCGGAAGCGAAGGCCAGCGGTCCGTCTCACAAGCGGCAGCCCGCGTGTGGCCGACTCCGAGGCCATCGCTGCATTGCTGCAGGTACTCGATCTCCTTTCTGGGGCCCTGGCGGGCGCCATTGAGCAGAAAAGCTGTGCCTTGTGCAGCGGTGCATGACATGGGCCCCAGCAGGTCGTTCCAGCCCTCAAAGCGGCAGCTCGCCCTCGCGATCATGGCATTCTGCATGGCACGCTTGCGGATCGCGAGCCCTGGGACCACCCCGTATTGCTCCCTGAGCAAAACAGGGCACGTCGAGCCACCCATGACGATCTCGTTACTCGGCGAAGAACGCGGCGCAGTCATGTTCAAAGTGCGCTCAAACTTTGGAGTCTGTCAGCAGATCGAATAAACCACACCGAAAGCGACAGCCGCCGAAGAGAAGTCGCTGTCTACGACAGTGACGGCCGTGTACGGGCGTTGGCGACGTCTACGTGCACGCTAAAAGGGGTTTGCCCGATCAGCGGCCCGCCACGAGAATGGCCCGTGGAAGAGCTAGATGGTCGTCTTCGTAGTGTCAAAATGCGTCAGATCCTGGCCGTCGTAGGTATTAGCTCCTCGCGCAAGAGGCTGCGCTGAGAACTGTAAACTGTAGCATCCGAGGCACTTCAACGCCACTCCGGCATCTGTTGCATCCTGATGAAAACCCAGCTGGAAGGTGGCAAACAATTGCGCCGCGTGCCATCCCTCAGTGTCGTCCTGGTACTTGGCCGAACTCTGGAAGTAGCCACTCAGCGAGATGTCCATACTCTTCAGCAGCGTGGTCGCGCTGGACTGGAGCAAGCGGGCGTTCCAGTTGAAAGACGGGAAGCCGAAGCTCGTTGACGTCGAGTCCACGTCGTCCGCCCAGGCTCCCCCATTGTTCGACCTCGTCTTTTTGCGGGGTTACGCACGCACCCTGGAACTTGAATGGGGCCGCGACGCCCGTCACGGACGTGCGCAGGATCGTCTGGAGGACTGCGGCTTGCTCTGCTCCCCGCGCAGCCGACGGGGCCGTGAGCAAGTCGCTGCTGAACTCGCTAAGTGACGCCAATCGCCGACTCGTCGCAGCTTCCGCATCCGAGTTCTGGCCCACGGGAAGACGAGCGCACAGAAGACCTCGAAGACCTTGCCTTGAAGAGGCTGTAACTCAAGAGCGTGTTATACATCTCCATCACGTCCGAGGCGGTGGTCGAGAGCGTCGAGTTACTCGCCACGTCGCGCGAAGATGGAGGCTGCGGCCAGCGCCACGAACACGAACATGAGGAAGCGCCCGAGTCGCAGACTCATGCCCACGATGGTGTTGCGGTCGGCCAGCACGTTGGTGCGACCCATTTCACCCGTCTCGCCGGCCGTCAGGCTGCGGCTCAGGTAGTCGCCGCCGGACTCCATGGTTGGGAGCTGCTGCTGCGGAGCCTGGAGAGATGGTGACTGACCTTTGGGTAGTGTCGGGGCGGCGGCGCTGCCGTCGGCGGAGACCGCGTCAAGAGCGCCAAGGAGGGCGGCTACTGAATCGCGCACGGCGGTGGCAAGCGCTGCAGGGAAGAAAGCTGCGCCAAGTCGGCTCTGGCCGGCGGGCTCTGCTCGGCGCACGGCGGTGGCAAGCGCCGCAAGGCCGATTTGTGCACCAAGACGGCGCTCAAGGGTGGGTTCTGCATTGCCCACGGCGGCGGCAGGAGGTGCGAGATCAACGGGTGCACCAAGAGCGCCGTGGGCGGCCACCTTTGCGTCTCACACGGAGGCGGGCGCCGGTGCAGGGAAGTCAGTTGCAACAAGGGCGCGGTTCGTCGTGGCGTGTGCATTCGCCACGGAGCTCGCCAGGATTGACAGCCGCCGGGTCAATGACCCCCAGTAGCGAGAGTTTTGCTAGTTTGTGTTTCGAGCCGCGGGTGAATCCGCAGAGTAGCCGTAGTGTATACTTTCGTGGGATGTAGCCTTCTGCGTTTGAGGACCGGGGCTGGTGAAGACCGCAAACGGAGTAGCGGGTGCCGTCTTGCTTGATGGCGCGTCGAAGGCGGGTCTGGGGTCTCCGGCGAAGCTGCAGGAGTCGGTGTCCGGCTGAATGCTATCGCGAACCATTGTGGAGGTGGGCACTTCGTAGAATATAGCGGCGGCCCGATCTCGGCCGGCCAGGAGGACGCAAACGTAGGGACGATGAGTTGTTCGCTTGGCCAGACAGTAGGGACGGGTTCGTCACTTGGCTTGTGCCGGCGCACGGCAGCTTGATATGGGGCGCAGGTCGCCAGGTCAGCGTCCACCCGATCCACGTCGCCGCGCGGGTTAAACGTCTCGGTGCAATGAGTGCACGTGATGGCCTCCAGCGTCCTGCCGCCCCCGTGGCACAGTTTCCAAGCGACGCTGCAGAGTGCGCCAGGACGCTTCGGCGGCGCACGCGCCTGCGCCTTTCGGAGGCGCTCAGCATTTCTGACGTTCGCCAGGGCAGACGACTTCGCCTTGGCTTTGATCTGCTGCTCGACGTAGCTCTTCTCCAGGAGGACGAAGTCGACGGGGGCCGTTGGCACCTTCAGGAACGCCAACTGTTCGACGATGAACTGCGCGATGTCTTGAAACGCCACCTTGTCTGACTTGACAGTCATAATCGTTATTCCAGCGTCCTTCGCAAGTATGCGCTTGGAACAATCGCGTGCGATCTGACCAAGAAAGTCGCTACATCACAAAACGCTTGTTAGACAGAAGCAGAAGCACGAGACGCACGACGCAGAGGCGCTTACGTGTAGCAAGGCTGGAAGTACTTGATCCAGCGATCATGCTGTGGTCTGTCGTACTCGACGCCGAACTTGAGCTCGTAGCTGTAGTCGTCCATCTCGTAGCCGCCGAGGACTTGACGGGTCTTCTCGAATACGAAGCCCAGCAAGGCCTCCAGGATGTAGACGCTTGCAGCCTCGCCTTCGGACGAGCTGCCTCGACAGCGGGCGCAGCGACGATCGCCATTCGGGACGCTGCGCAGAGGCACAGGGCCCCCCACACATGGCCATTCACGCACTGGAGTCGCACTTCGTCCGCTGTAGAGCTCCACTCCGAGCGAAGATGGTGGCCGAGCTCAGTCAGCGCCGCGACGACATTGAGGTGAAAAGAGGTACAGTAGGGGTACGGAAAAGAGTAACCTGGGGTCGGGGTCTTGACAATCTGAGTATTTCTGAGTATCTCTGAGACAATTCGGAAACAAGGCGGGATGCACGGTACTGCTCCATCCAGGGGGCTTCCTTCCTTCTGACTACGACGCGACCAAACTCTTCAAGCAACAGGGAATCGTCCGAGTATTAGCGAGCCGGAAGCAGGGACGCCAGAGATGCCCGCCTACCACTCGACGCTGAACGAGCTGCAGGCGCAGGAGGCCTGCGGCTGCGCCGTCCTGCCGCTCAAGACGCGCGCGCGCGGGCCAGCGCCGCCTGCGCCCGAGGGCGTCGACGACATCGTGGACGAGATCCTGACGCTCTTCCGCGCCAACGTGCTCTTCACCAACTACGAGATCAAGGGCAACGCCGACCGCGTGCTCATCTACGGCACGCTCTTCGTGCACCTCTGCCTCAAGAAGCTGGACAAGTGCTCCAGCAAGGCCGACGGTGAGCGAGCGCGCCCTCGTCCGTGCCCTGCTTCTCGCCTGTTGTTTGTCTGACGCTGTCTTGTGTGTGCCTGTGTCCGTGGGGCTTTTCCCCGTGTGTGGCGGCCGTAGCGACACGCATCCTGCAGCAGACGGCGGTGGACTCGTTCGCCATCCCCGGGGACTCAGGCTTCCCGCTGGGTGGCCTCGTGCGCGCGCCGGCCAGCGCCAGCGAGGCCGAGACGATCCGCGGCTTCTTCAAGCAGCTACGCGAGGCCATCGCCTTCCGCCTCGTGGACCACGTCTTCCCCAACGGCGAGAAGAGCAAGTGGTGGATGTTCTTCGCCAAGCGAAAGTTCATGAACAAGGAGCTCACGCGCTAACGCAGCGGCCACCCCCGCCGCAGTCATCGCGCCAATACGCGCCGCACCGCCACGTTAAAGCAAGCAAGACGGCGTCTGCGTTGATGCGCATTGACTACTGTGTGTGTATTCCCCCTCCCTTCTTACCGCCTCACCGTACGTCGCAACGGACGCGCGGCTTCACATCCACGTGGCCCAGCAGAGGACGCAGTGAACGCAGCGGTGGCCTCCTGTCGTCGGTGGCCCGCTCAGGCAAAGGTGGCGGCCATCTGCGAGAAGCCGTGGTCGAGCGAGTCGTAGTTGTGCAGCCAGGCGCTGGCGGGCGCCACCTGCCGCAGCTGCGCCAGGTACTGCTCCGAGGGCTTGCTCAGGTGCGCGCTCACGGCCACGAGGTTCACGAGCGTGTCCTCGTTGGCCGCGTCCTTGTGCAGCGCCTCGAGCAGCAAGCGCTCGGCCTCGGCGAAGTTCTTGAGCGCCATGAAGGCGGCCGCAGCGCCGTTGAGCAGCAGCGGCGTGGCGCCGAAGCGGTCCGCTAGCTCCTGGAAGTGCAGCGAGGCCTCGTCCGCCTTGTCGCCGCCCTGCAGCGTGAGGCACCAGGCGTGCGCGAGCTGCGTGAGCGTCGAGTCCTCCTCCACGCGCCGCATCTCCTGCACCTGCTGCAGCGCCAGGTCCACGCGGTCCATCTGCAGGTACACCTGCACCACGTAGAGCATGTGCTCCAGCGTCCCGCCGCGCGACAGCGCTGACAGCGCGTCCGAGAGCTTGCCCTCGCGAGCAAAGATCTGTCCCGCCACCAGCAGCAGGTGCGGGTTCTCGGCGCTGGCCGGCTCGCCCAGCCACTCCTGCAGCGTGAGCACGACCATCTCCGCGTCCGCCTGCTGCGCCAGGTACGTGGCCCAGAGCCGCACGGCGCTCAGCGCGATGGAGGGCGCGCCCGACTCCGGGATGGCCTGCAGCACGGCCGACACGTTGCCCAACGCCAGCTGCGCGCGCAGCACGTACACGTCGCGCTCGGCGCGCAGCGCCTCCGACAGGTGGCTCAGCATGCTGCCCTCGCTGATGGCGTTCTGGTAGTTGCCCACCCACAGCTGGTTCTTCAGCGTGAAGAGCTCGTCGGGCTCCGCCATATCGATCAGCCGCTCGCTTCTTGCTTCCTTCGCTTCTTCTTGCTCTCTTGTGGCGGATCTCGGCCACGTGGAGTCCCTTCACTTTAAAACGAAAGGGGAGGCATGAATTGAAGACAGATACAGTGCTTTCATTGCACCTCGCGATTGTAAGGTGCGGTCCATCATCAGGTCCAGTATTCGAGTGATGTAGTGTTTCCTTGACATACAAATTTAAAGTGATCCGCGCTATTTCAAGCGTGCACTATTGCCACCGGATTTGTAACCCATGGACGGTGCCGGACAACCTTCCAGCACCAAAACTCGAGCCTGGACGGCAAGCAGTCGGATGAAGAATGCCGCCTGCGGCCGCACGCCTGCGTGGGCCGACAACGACGTGCGGCCGGAGCTTCGGACGCTGCGAGGGCGGCTACTGCGCGTCGTACCGCTTGGCCTGCTCTACGGTCTCTGGGCGCTCGGGCTGCTCTTCTTCATCGGCCTGTGGGTCTTCTCGGCCACATGTGTCTTGCGATACGTCTACAGCGCATTACTGGGCCCTCGAGGTGCTACCACGCCGCTCCCGCTGACTGTGAAGCTGCACTTGTCCGCCACGGCAATCTACGAGAGCTACCACTACGTGGCGCGTCACTCGAGCCACGGGTGGCCGCTCTTCCGGCGCCTCCTGCGCCAGAGCTTCACGCAGTATCCGTACTTTCGCCTCAACGTCTGCATCTTTGAAGAGCGCGAACTGGCCAAGATGCAGCAGAAGCAACTCCAGCCCGACAGCCGTGACGACAGCAACAGCAACAACACGGCCAGCTGTATCAGCAATGAGGACGAAGCCGACCGCGGTGAGATCAACCGTATCTCGGCCTCGGTTGCGGCCAAAGCCGTAGAGGAAAACGACATTTCGCCCTTCGTGCAGCCCAATGAACGCGCGCTCTTCGCCTTCCACCCGCACGGTGCACTGACCAACGGCTGGGCCTTCAACGGCGCGCACCACATGGGCTTCGAGCGCGCCAACTGCCGCTGGCTTGTGGCCGAGAACCTCTTCTGGTTCCCCTTCGTGCGCGACCTGCTGTACTGGATGGACCAGGCCAGTGTAGCCAAGTCCAACTTCCAGGAGGTAATGCGCTCGGGTCAGAACGTCTGTGTACTTCCTGGCGGCTTTGAGGACGCAACGCTCTATGCGCGAGGCAAGCACCGCGTGTACATCAAGAAGCGCTTTGGCTTCATCAAGTTGGCGCTGCAGCATGGCTACAAAGTGCATCCGGCCTACACCTTCGGCGAGGAGTTGGCCTACCACTCCTTCTCCAACTTGTTGCGCTTCCGTCTGTGGCTCAACACGCTGCGGCTGCCCGGTCTCCTCTTTATGGGGCTGCCCTACTGCTTCTACATGCCACGCAGCGACGTGGACCTCATCACGGTGGTGGGCAAGGCGCTGCGTCTTCCCCATATCGCGAACCCGACACGGGAGGAGGTCAAGAAGTACCACGATCAGTACGTGCAGGCGCTGCAGGAGCTCTTTGACAACTACAAGGGCGTGTACGCCGTGGACCCGAACGCCAACTTGGAGATCTATTAGGGGCGGTGCGGATGAAAGAAGAGAAGACCACGTTACGAATGGTATTGTACTTTATTCGAGAAACTGGTCTAGCCATGCGACTACTTCGAGTGATCAGAGGGCGTCAGTCTCCATCGTAGCCTGCACCAAACACTCCACTGCTTGAAGACACCAGAATCCTTCGGCCCGTGTGCCCATTGCCTGGCATGTGCAGCAGACTATTGCTCCCAATTAGCGTCCAACCGCTACACACAACCCATGGTTACTGCTCTCATCGGTGGTGTCCTCAACGCTTACAGCCCAGCTGCATTGCATCCAGAGTTGTGCTCGACCGATCGTCGAAACCATCCACTCCAGGTTCCCCGGCGCGGCTGCAATTGCTGGCCGTAGTAGTCACCATGCATTGCTTTGATATTTCCCGGAGGGCTCAAAGACTGACAGGGGCCGCTCGTCGGGCTGCTGGGGACAGGAAAACTGCCAGCATCGCCAGTAAAAGTGCATGTTAGCGTTCGTTGCGCGAGTCCTGCAAACATGCTCCAGTCCCGTCCCCCGAGGAGGCGCACGTCGCTCGGAAGGTGTTGAAGTTCCAAGTTGATGAAGCATTCCACGCCTTGGTCCGGGCAAAGCCCTGGCTCCAGCAAGGCGAGCTTGTGCGCACATGGGCATTCCGCGAAGGTGGCTCGAGCTGAAGTGGCGGTTGGTCAGCTTTGTCTCGTCCTGCAATCTTCCGTCGCGATTGTGCCCGTCGAGGATTGTGCTAACAGACCACTATTATGGTGATTTCGGTGGGCGTTTAGACTCACACTTCCCCGTGGAGCGCACTATTCAAGTTCTCCGCCACTCGGGAATGAATGCCGTAATCCTGATTGCTTGTTCGACAACCGGCGGTGCGGTCGTGACCCTCCATGTAACGAGTACTTGCCCACCAACCCCAGGCCCGTGACAGAATCGAGAGGACTTCAATGACACATCGCACCCGTGGTGCCGACCGTGAAATCACCGAGCAGTCCCCCAAAAGATCACTTAGCGATTCGCCTTTTCGCCACGCAGTCGTCCGACCCGAGATGAAGAACGCCGCCTGCGGCCGCACGCCGGCGTGGCCCAACAACGACACACATCCGGAGCTACTCACGGTGCGCGCGCGTCTTATACGCTTCGTGCCGCTATGGCTGCTCTACACCCTGTGGACTCTCGGACTGGTCTGCTTCGCCGGTCTCTGGGTCTTCTCGGTCGCGTGCGTCCTGCGCTCGCTCCACGACGCGCTACTGGGTGTTGAAGACGGTGCTACGCCGTTCTCACTCACGGCCAAGTTGCACTTGACCGCCATGGCAATCTACGAGAGCTACCACTACGTAACGCGGCGCTCGCGGCACCCATGGCCGCTCTTCCGGCGCCTCCTGCGCCAGAGCTTCACGCAGTACCCGTACTTCCGCCTCAACGTGTGCATCTTCGAAGAGCGCGAATTGGCCAAGATCAAGCAGAAGAATCCCCAGTGCGGGGCCAAGGACGCCAGCCACACGACCAGCTCTGCCAGCGATGAGAACGAAGCCGACCGCGGCGAGATCAACCATATCCCAGCCGCGGTTGCAGCCAAAGCCGTGGAGGAAAACGACATTTCGCCCTTCGTGCAGCCCGATGAACGCGCGCTCTTCGCCTTCCACCCCCATGGCGTGCTGTCCAACAATTGGGCCTTCAACGGCGCGCACCACATGGGCTTTGAGCGCGCCAACTGTCGCTGGCTTGTGTCCGAGAACCTCTTCTGGTTCCCTATTCTGCGCGACGTTCTCCTTTGGATGGACCAGGGCAGTGTGGCCAAGTCCAACTTCCAGGAGGTAATGCGCTCGGGTGAGAACTTGTGCCTGCTGCCCGGTGGGTTCGAGGAGGCCACGCTCTATGCCCACGGCAAGCACCGCGTGTACATCAAGAAGCGCTTCGGCTTCATCAAGTTGGCGCTACAGCATGGATACAAGGTGCATCCGGTCTACACCTTCGGCGAGGAGTTGGCCTTCCACTCCTTCCCCTACTTCTTGCGCTTCCGTCTGTGGCTCAACACGCTACGATTCCCGGCTGTACTTTTCGTGGGGCTGCCCTACTGCTTCTGCATGCCACACTCGGACTTGGACCTTATCACGGTGGTGGGCAAGGCGCTGCGTCTTCCCCACATCGCGAACCCAACCAAGGAAGAGGTCAAGAAGTACCACGACCAGTACGTGCAGGCGCTGCAGGAGCTCTTTGACAACTACAAGGGCGTGTACGCGATGGACCCGAACGCCATCCTGGAGGTCTACTAGAGGCGGTGCGGCTCGAAGAAATGAAACGCCACAGATCGAATGGTATTCGCGCTTTATTCGAGATGATGAAGTGCCAGAGGTGGAGAAAATTCAAAGTGAGCGATGCACGCGATGCCACGCAACATGAACGAAGCACCAACGGCTTCGGGACCCAGTGGAAATCCTCCCTTCTCTTGGCCACTGCGTCGCCTAGGAAAGTAGGTGCTCCGGTGACTGAGTGGCGCCACTTTGGCTCGTGTGCTCCAGTCCCCACGACGACGCGCAGCCGCGGTGGGTCACACAGCAAGTAAACCACTCCAGCTTGAGTTCTCCATTCTGGCGTATGTTGTTGCTGTGCTGAATAGTATCTCCACAGACGCTCGCTCGCTCTGCAGCGTTGCAGCGGGCGTGTCCGCCATATTCAGGAGAGTCGGATTGCCGGATTGAGTTGAGTATCTATTTGGACGGGGTTTCCCTGCAACCGTTTCATCGCTAGCTTTGACGGATATTGAAGCTATTATACCTTTCACGACGCAAGCTGAAAGTATAACCACCAAAACGAGAGAAATTGCAAGTCATTAGTGCCAACATTTAACCAAACGCCTCGTAATTTAGCACAGCAGAGGGCATCAGTTACAATATTTGGTAATTCAATGCTGCTTCTCCACCGAGTCAGCTTTGGCGTCATCCGACACGCCTCGACTTTGCCATCGCGTTGACCGTCGCTCATTCCTAGCCTTCCGCCGCGATGGAGCCTTCCCTCGCCATGGCGCACGCGGCCTGCGGACGCACCCGGGCTTGGGCGGACAACGGCGCACGGCCGGAGCTACAGACGCTGCGCGGGCGCGTGCTGCGCGGCGTGCTGCTCTGGCTGCTCTATGGGCTCTGGGTCGTCGGCGTCGTGGGCTTCCTGAGCATGTGGACGTACTCCGTCGCCTGCGTCATGCACTCGGCCTGGACCGCGGTGCGAGCTGGCGGCTGGGCCGGCGCCACACCTCTGCCCTCCTCGGTGCGGCTCTACCTGGTCTTCATGCTGCTGTACGAGGCCTACCACTACGTGACGCGCCTCTCGCCGCACCTGTGGCCCGCTGTGCGTCGCGCCTCACGCGCCATCTTCCTGCACTACCCGTACTTCCGCCTCAACGCCTGCGTCTTCGAGGAGCGCGAGCAGGCCAAGCTGAGCGAGAAGCAAGGTGGAGACTCCAACGACAGCACCACCAGCGAAGATGCCGCCGATTACGACGCACTGATCGAGCAAACCCTTCGTGTCGGCCATTTGAGCCCGACAGAGGCCATCCAGGCCGTGGAAGAGAACGACGTAACGCCGTTTGTGGAGCCTGACGACCACGCGCTCTTCACCTTTCACCCTCACGGCGTGCTCACCTGCGGCTTTTCCTTCAACGGTGCGCACCACATGGCCTTCGAGCGCGCCAACTGCCGCTGGCTGTCGGCCGACAGCCTCTTCTCCTTCCCCGTCATGCGCGACTTGCTCTACTGGATGGAGTTCGCTGGTTGCGCTAAGGCCAACATGCAGCGCTTCATGCGCCGGGGCCAGAACCTGTGTCTGCTTCCCGGTGGCTTCCAGGAGGCCACGCTCTTTGAGCGCGGCAAGCACCGCGTGTACATCAAGAAGCGCTTCGGCTTCATCAAGCTGGCGCTGCAGCACGGCTACAAGGTCTACCCGGCCTACAACTTCGGCGAGGAGTACACCTTCCACGCCTTCCCGTACTTGCTCAAGTTGCGGCTCAAGCTCAACGACTTCGGGATCCCGGGTACGGCCTTCTTTGGCCGCTTGCTCTGCTTCTATATGCCGCGCAGCGACGTGGACCTCATCACCGTGGTGGGCAAGCCGCTGGTCCTGCCGCACATTGCGAACCCGACTCGCGAAGAGGTCCAGAAGTACCACGAGCAGTACGTACACGCTCTGCAGGAGCTCTTCGATACGTACAAGGGCGTGTACGCGGTGGACCCGAACGCCACCTTGGAGATCTACTAGCTCCAGCACAGCAAGGACTTGAGACCGAGAGATAGATATATAAAAAAGGAGCATCCATGCAGCATAACCAGACAACGGAGACGACAACCCAGCCGGAGACTCAGACGTCGCGTCGCTCACGCTCACGCTGGCCGCGCCACCGCGCCAGACGACGCAGCAGCGTCTCTGTGGCCTCTTGGCCGGGCTGTTGCTGCTCCACACGCGCTTCCTGCTGCATGGGAGCCGCCGCGTTGGCACGTGGAGGTGGTCGTACCGCCGGCGGGTTCCACAGCGCCGTCGCCAGCGTCGACAAACTCCAACGGAAGTCTTCGCCCAAGTCGTCCACCGCATTGCCCAGCGTCGCAGCCGCCACTGCATCCATGTCGCCATCCGCACCAGCCTCTCCTCCACGCCGAGCCCCCGCCGCGAGTCGCTGCTCGTCCAGACGCCCGTTGAGAATGCGCTCCATGGTGCGTTCCACCGATCGCGTACGTGCGAGATCGGCGTGCAGTTCCTCCAGCGAGTACTGCGGGAAGACCTCCCAGATCTGCTGCAGCATCTCGGGCGTCACCTCCGCCGCGCGATGACGCACAATCTCGAACGAGAACGTGGGGAACGGCACCCACCGAGACAGGAACGCCGCTATTCACATGTACACAGCCATATTCGCAGTCCAAATGAGTCACTCCCACCTTCATAGTACCCCCCACAAATACAACCCAGTGATGCAACAACGTACTGCTGAAGCGCAGGACCTCCTCCGTGGCGCCCGCCGCACCTCCTTCGGCTGGAGGAGGCACAGGCAGCGCGTCTCCTGCTCCCAGCGCCAGTTGCTGG
Organism: Halophytophthora polymorphica; assembly: GCA_023338205.1. NCBI lineage: Eukaryota > Oomycota > Peronosporomycetes > Peronosporales > Peronosporaceae > Halophytophthora > Halophytophthora polymorphica. Next base: position 10,209 of record JAADYJ010000140.1, on the reverse strand, counting down.
TTATCCGCGGCTGTAGCTCCAGCCACGACGGCCTCCTCATGGCCAGGACGCTGCTGGTCCTCGGCTTCAGGCTGGTGGTGGTCCGCGTCCGTATGCGTGGCCGACGACGTGCTGGCGCCGCTTTTCCCGCCGCACACGTGCTTCCGACAGATCGGACAACGTAGAGACGTCGAGCCCGGAGCATTGACGCCAGGTTCGAGTCCTGTGGGCGCTGTGGCGTCCAGTGTCAACCCGTTGGCCATGCGGGTGAGTGGGTCCATCCCAGCGAAAGCGTCTCCCACCGAGGCCTTCTGTAGACACTGGCGTAGACAGAGACGGTGGAAGAGGTGGCCGCAGCGCAGCGTCTTGGCCTGTGTGGGCATGGGCTTGAGGCAGATGGCGCAAAAGTCGTCCGCGTGCGCCGCCAGCTCGTGCGCCGTGGCGTCCGGGAAGAGCTGGTCGAGGTCTAACACCACCTGGTGATAGAGCTTCACCTGCTTGGCCTTCTCCAGCAGCCGCACCGTGGCATTCTTCACGTTGAGGATCAGGATGAGGTCGAAGAGGCTCACACGGAACTGGTCCACGCTGATGACGTAGAGGTAGTAGAGCACCAGCTGCAGCAGGTACGCGCCGCTCAGAGCCGTCTGCAGCAGCAGCAGGCGGAACTCGCCCTTCTCCGACGGCCCGGCGTCCTCCTCGTCGTCTTCCGTGGCCCAACTGGACGACTCCAGGCTGGTAGCGCCCACGTCCAGACTCTGGAAGACCACTTGGACCGCGAGATCCAGCGTCTTGAGCAGCAGCAACGAGGCCTCAAACCACGGCACGTGCACGATCCGGGCGGCGAAGAGGCCCAGCCGCGAGCACGAGGCCGCCAGCGCCACGTCCAGCGCCACGACGCCGCCTAGAACGGCGCCAAGGCGCTGGAGATCGTGCAGTTGCGTCAGCGGACGCGTCAGCAGTCGCTGGAAACGCGCCTGCGTGAGCGCCAGAAGCGCACGCAGCAGCGCCAGCGCGGCCAGCCACACCACCAGCAGGCCGAGCTCCGCGCTGTGGCCCTCGGAGGTGGCCACGCTGGCCGACGCCGGCTCCATGGTGCTCACCAGCAGCTGGCAGCGCAGCAAGACGAAGGGGATCATGGTCTCCTTGGTCTGCTGGAGCTCTGCCGCGCGCAGCGAGCCCAGACATAGGCGCGCCAGCACCAGGAACGCGTGGTACATGGCCACCAGGAAGAAGTGCACGACAATCTACGCCATACACACAAGAGCGCGTGCTGTCGGGTGAGTCCTTCCCCAGCAAGTCACAAAGTGAGCGAGTCGCCGGGGGGTGGCAGCACTCACCACGGCGCTGATGCGCGAGCGCATGAGCTCCGCCAGGAAGACGCGCAGTGCCCAGAGCGCCGTGCTGGCCGCCGAGGCCGGCTCCAGACGCGGCAGCTCCTCAGCTGAGAGCCCTCGAAGGCGCTGGTAGGCGGCCGCCACCGCCACGACCGTGGCAGTCGCCGTGAGCAGCAGATAGCGTCGTCCCGTTACCATCGTCGCCAGGCGCTGCAGCGACGACGCCTGCTGCTGCCGCGACCACGATCGCGTCGAGCCCACGCCCGTGCTGGCCTCCATGTGCACTGCGGCCTGGAGCGGGAGCGGGAGCTGGAGCTGGAGCGGGGGAGATGGAGACAGAGAGAACGCAGATGCAGCTCGACCGGAGCTTCCTGCTTCTCGACTGCTGCCTTGATTACGGCCGGCGTACCCAGGTGTACCCCAGGTGTACCCTGTCGCTGGGGGGATCCTCGTAACCCCGTAAACGTACCCACATCCGCGTACCCGGCAAGCGGGGGTACCCTGTCCTTTCTCCGGTTTCACGGCAACGACCGCACTTGGACGTGCCCAGGTGTCGCTGCCGCCATGGAGGAGATGGAGGGCGTCTACTTCCGCATGCACGTGCAGCTCATCCGTTGGTTCCGGCGCTTGCTGTCCGCCAAGGTGCGCTCCTTCTTGCTCTGCGCTGCGCGTGCATGTCGGTCTCGTGTCGCGCTGCGCTCAACGGACCTTTGTGTCTCTACATCTTCAACCCCACGTAGAACCGCGAGCGGGTGGAGCTGCTGGTCTTCGTACTGGCCGTGCATCTGCTCTTGCTGTGCTGTCTGCTGCATGCCAGCTTCGTGAGTCCGCGGGGCCTTACGGGCTGTCTCGCGCACTACCTGCCGCCGCTGGAGACCAACGCCAGCGTGGATCAGCTCCGTTTACTGCGCATCCAGATCGTGCCACACGACGCGTCCTGGGCCTTCCACGCCGGCGTTCGAGCCCGCAGCGCCGCCGTGATAGGCCCAGAAGCTCCGCGAGACGCGCACGTCAACACTAGCGCGTGGGTGTACCGTGATCCGGCCACAGCCTTCATCTACGCGCCGCAGAAGGGGCTCTTGGCGCTGCTGGAGCACGCGGATGCGCTCCAGCACGACGTAGTGCTGGACACGCTCTACCTGCCACAGGACTGCGACTGCTTTACTCTGCGCTGGGTAGGCGCGTCGCCGCTCTGGGGGTTATTGCGTGAGCACGTGGTGGGGTACGACACGATCCTGCTCAACCACTTGGTGGCGCATTACGGTGCACGGGGATACTTCTACCGCGAAGCCAGCCGCGTGGTCCTGGACGTGAGCTACGGCATCTTCGACCCGGTGGCGGCCGCACAGAGCGTACGTGGCATCTGCAGTAGGCTTTAGCTGTCTGGGAGGACGCGTGGCGGTTGCTAAGGCTGCGTCTGTGTGTCTGGTGGCGCAGTGGCTCAAACTGGTGGCGCTCAAGTTCAAGATCCTGCACACGATCCTCTTCCTCTTCTTCATCATCACGGCGCTCGTGGCCTTCGTGCTCCTGGAGACGCAGAAGCGCGTCATCACCTTCACGGCGCTCTTCCAGAACCGCGAGCAGCTGCAGATCCCTTTCGCCAACCTCGTGCTGGCCTACATGGCGCAGTCGCTCATGTTCGTCCCCGTGCTGGTACGTTCCGACCGTCCTCCTGCTCTTCGTCTCGGGCTGGAGATCTACGACATGATCTCACTGGTATCACCTACACTACATCTTCTTCTTCTTTGTCTTCTACTACTATTGCTGCCGTTGGTGGTGCAGGTGGGCATGCTCTTCTTCCTCTTTGAGCTGTACAAAGACCACCTGCTGGCCTTCGCCGTCATGAGCATCATGTGTGTGGGCGAGTCCTTCTCGGTCGTGAGCGTGCGCTGCCAGCTCTCGCAGCTCTACTTCCCGCCGCTCTTCCTCAGTCTCTTTGCCCTCTTCCACCTCTACCTCTTCTCCTTCCCCTTCGGCTTCGCCTACGTGGCGCTGGCTACCATGGCCGCCTTGCTGCTGCAGCTCATGCTCTTCTTCTGGAACTGCTTCGAGATCCCGGCTCTACGTCGCGGCCAAGTCTCCGCTGTGTGTCCACGCGAGCCACTGCAGCTGTCATTCTAACGCGGTGTCTGCCCGCCAGCCGCACGTCTCCCCGCCATCGAGCAGACGCTCTTCAAACGCACATAATAGCACTCCGGGCTCCGAGCGTCCGGTATTTATCGTCGACGTCGCTTGCGTGGACTCACTCCCCTGCTACTGGTCTGGTGACGTTGTCTCTGTCCTTACAGCTCCGCCAAAGGCGCACAAGCGGTTCAGCTCGTGAGCCAGCAACTGCTCCAGCGGCAGAGCGGCGTCCAGCACGGCGAAGGCCTCCAGCGTCTCGAAGCTGCTGGCCACGATCCAGAGCGTCTGTCCGTCGATCACGACACGCTCAGCCACTTGTTGCACCGCCCGCCTCGCGTCGTCAGCACATTCTCGACGCTGCAAGGCAGGGAAGACCCGCGCGCCACCGGTCGAGATGTCCGTGCCGGTCTCTTCGCCCAGTTGCTCCCGTAAGAAGAGCGCGTCGCAGTCGTCGACGGCCAGTTTCAACGGTGGGATACCCGACGGCAGCTCCGGGTTCGGCGGCACTGGAGACTGAAGAGTACGGCGTAAGGTCTGCTGCAAGTCGGCGAGGCGGTCGACGAAGCAGGACAAGACAGCCCGCAAGTGCTGTTGATCCTTGGACTGCAGCGCATCGCCGTCTTGGTTGCCCTGTTCGCCGTTTGCCTTGTGGATATCCAGGGTCCCAGGCAGCTCGTCACCGAGGAGAACGCCGCGAAGACGGTCAAGCACGACCGAGTACCACAAGAAACCGGTTGAAGACACCTTGTTTCGTTGCGGGTCCAAGCTGAACGTCGTTCGCAGCGCCTGCGCTCTCTCCTCCCGCAAACCCCGCGTTATCGCGAGGTACGAACCAAGGTGAGTGTCACAGAACGCCATCAGAACTTGCATTCGCTCCCAGTCCACGTCTTCCTGCAGTCGGTCCGCCCATGTTCCCTCCTGACCGTCGTTTTTGCTATCAAAGTGCAGATCTCGCTCAACCAGAAAGACCGTTTGAAGCTGAAGCCACAAGTGTGAGCCAGAGCTCCGCGACGAAGCCTACAGTGCATCGAGAACTCCATTGTGCACTAATGTACCTCACGAGTTGTGGTGGCCAACAGCGCGTGGCGTCTGGGGTAAACGCCGTGTCGAGCGAAACGAAAGTCATGCACCACGTACGTGGCGGATCGCGTCGACGCTCTCTCGCTTTGCTCTGCGCATTCACAGATATGCACGTGGTAAGAACGATGTGCAGTCGACTTTCTGGTGTGAACCACGCTGCTGTGACGCACGTGTCGATTGTTTGGCAGCTCTGCAGTCTGTCGAGAAGCTATCGACGTCCAATAGCCACTGGAAGAACAGCTGCAGCATGTCGCTGCGCATTGTCGAGAACACGAGCTGCTTGCTGCCAATCCATCAGCACACGCGTGAGATGAATGCCAGCGGTGCGTCCCAGCCAGCAAAGTAGGAGCATTCTCCCACTCACCGGAAGAAGATACAGCGGCCGATGACGCTGCACCCTCGAGAACTGCCTGTCGGATCTTCCAGTGGACTCTCCAGCATCGCAAGCTCCGCCTGGACGGTGGCAGACACACAGAGTCAGCAATCAAGTAGATCAAACCTCGGGTGACTAGCTCCGTCTGAAGACTTGTAAAGCCTTCTAGAGACGCGGCTACCATCGTCTCCAAGGGGTAGTTGACGGCAGGCACGCGGCCAGCGAAGGCGAAGTGCAGATGCGATTGGAAACTGCGATCTGCACGTTCGCTTGGGTTAGTATGCACTGAAACAAGCAGCACCAAAACCAGCTGAAAACCAGTCAAGTAGCACGCCTCGTACCACGCTGGATAATCGCCACAATGCTGTGAAATACCGCGTCAAGTTGCACAGCAAGCGCTTCGACGCTCCTGACGCCGTCGCTTTGCCGGCGCCAGCCCAGGAGTCTCCGGTCCGGGAACCCCAACAAGCTCAGCAGCAAGTCGCAGCTCGAGCGCGCGTAGTACTGGACAACAGCCGTGGGGACGACTCCGTCCGGGAACACGAGCACGTACAGCACGTCGCCCATATCCACCACGCCGGCCACACCAGCACAACCGTTGTCCGGAGCTCCATGACCGAAGCGCACGCATCGCAGCGGTTCGCCACACAAGGACGCCGTCGAGCCCGCTGCTGCGGCCAGAACACCACGCAGTTCCAGCCAGCGCGTGGTCTCTCCAGTGCTCGACGGCTGAGCGTAGTGATACAGCGCATTGTCCTCGCCCTCCTTCTCCGTCGTGTCCAGTAGCAGCACCTCCATCCTGCAGTACCAACCCAAAGCGGCCGATCAATCAATCGTCCAAGCCCAAGAACACCGACGAGATCCTGGCGAAGAGCCACGTCGACCTCAAGTCTCCACGGCGGCTCTTCACCACGAAACGTGCTCGTTCACGCCGTCTCCAGCGCCCACACTCGCCATGGTGATCCACGACCAAGTGGAGTGGCGCAGCCACCCGGAGGCCTTGGCGCTGGACCAGAGTCTCCTCGCGTCCGTCTTCCTCGGCCTCTCCAAGCAGTACGAGGCCCGGCAGCTCGCTCAACACGCGCGCAAGAGCCAACGAGACGGTTCCCAGTCCCCGACGCCCTTCGTCAGCGACTACAGCAGCGAAAACCAACTGGACGAGATGCGGTTCGCCAAAGCGGACGTACTGCTGGCGCTCGAGACAGCTGAGTCGTATCTGGCCAAGCGGCCCTGGATGCGTGTGCTGCACACGCGTCTGGCCTGCGTCTCGCATGAGCTCGAGGGCGCCAGTCTCGACGGCTTTGTGCGCCATCGCCAACGCGACCGCACGCTCTCTCTACGCGACGTGCGTCGCCGTCTGCAGGTCATCTACGCCGACGCACAGCGCGTCGCGGAGCTCGAGGAGCAGCAGCGCCAGTTCACGGCTCAAGCCCGAGCGGCGTCTCCCTGGTGCGTCCGAGACGCCCGGTGCCTCATCGCTTCGCCTGCTCGTCGCCTCTACAGTGTCCATGTGCTGCCTCCGCGTCGCGTGACGCCCGAGCAGCTCGAGGCTCAGCGGCAATGTGTAAGCCGCCATGCCCACGCCGTGGTGAACGCCGCCGTCGGCTTCGTGCTGGACAAAATGCTGGCCCCGTACGTAAGCGCTAAAGCCCTGGACGCCGGCACCAAACGCACGGACCGGCGACTCGCGCTCGGAGAGCTGCAAGGAGCGTCCACCGCTGTCCGCAACAGCAGTCAGTATCGTGCGGCGGTGGGCAAAGCACGAGCCAAACGGGACCAGGCCCAGCGAGATGCCAAGCTTCGAGCTCTGCGACTCGAGATACTTGCGCCAACAGCAGAGATCACGACGCCGTCTGAGCCCGAGAGCGACGGCACAGGCGAGAACGAGTCGGACGTGTTGATGCTGCTGCTGGCGACCGTGGAGGCGCAAGGCGACGTGTACGTGGCGCGTCAGCTCCTGGCTCAGCCGGCGGTGGCGTCAGGCTTTCGACGCGCAGTAGAGCAAGCACAGCGTCTCGGGATCACACAGCAGCACTGGGACGTCGTCAAGCTCTGGCGTGAGCTCTACCGCATGTCAACCCTGCAACGTCTACGTCTCATCTAGACACGCAAACGACGTGGGAACCAGCGTAGACAAGGCCACAGCAGAGCAGAGCACATACCTGAGCTTCCTTCCCCTTCATAACTCGGTCACTCGAGTATTCAAGAAGACAACGGCGAAGCCGCCGCGCACTGGGCTTGTGCTTGGGCCACGCTGAGTGCCGATCGACCGTCTCGTGTCGTAAAGTGCAGGTCCAGGTCCGGTCGGCCCAGTAGAAAGGCCACGGCCCGCGCGTCCTGGAGTTCGCAGGCCACCATGAGCAGCGAGCGGCCGCCGGATCGTTGTGGTGCCAGAGTAGATGGCTCCGCTTCCCGCATGATTGGCTTCTCCTGTCTCGACTCGCCGGTTGGCGCTGTGGTTGCCTCGGGATCTGTCGTTGCAGCTTCTTCTCCAGTGTCACTGTCGCCCTTGGTCTCGTTCTCTGTCAAATCTTGAGGCTCCCCAGTGGCGCGTGACGCATCCAGCTGCGCCACCTCGACCTCCTCCTCCACCGTGTTCACGGACACGTCACATTCGTCGATGAAGAAGCGCATCTTGGCCACGTCGCCGGCCTCGCAGGCTGCAAAGAGCTCCCGTCCGAGTTGCGGGTGCAGCGCCGGCGATCGGACCAACGCCGCCGCCGGGTTCACCACCGCGCGGCTACTACTTGCCGTCGTAGGCGTCGACGGCGTCGTGGGCGTCGTGGAGCCACCTGCAGTGGGCATACTGGCGGAAACGGAGGCGGAACCTGCTCGCTGGCTCGCGTTGTTGTTGTTGTTGACCACGTCGTGCAGCCACTTGCGGCGGATCTCCTGGAAGCAGGCCTCGTGGTTGCACAGCAGCGCCACACGCCACGCCGTGCGGCCTTGAGCGTCATGCACACCCACGTCGGCTCCAAAAGCCAGCAATCGCGTCACTGCGCGCAGATTCCCCCGCGCCGCCGCCACGTGAAGCGCCGTGAAGCCCAAGAAGTCCTGCGCGTCTAGCGGGGCCTGCGGAGCCTTGGCCAGCACCGTTTCCAGCACGGCCATGGCACGGCTAGCTTCTTCTTCCGCGTCCACGCCGCTCTGTGCGTTCTGGTGGACGTGGGAGTGGTGCCGCGTCCACGGCTGCGCCGTCTCGTCTTCCACAACCTCCACGCCCACCAACAACGCCTCGTGAAGCGCTGTCCGCTGCGTCCAGGCGTCTCGCTCGCCGCCCGAGAAGAGCTGCGGGAAGAGCTGCAGTAGCTTGGCCACCACCGCCACCAGTCCGCGTCGAGCGGCTTCGTGCAGCAGCGTGCGGCGCCGGCCAGGCCGCACGCGGTCCACAAACAGCGACGACGTCATGGTCAAGAGGTACACGGCCACGCGTTCATGGCCACCCAGTACGGCCAGCGCCAGCGGCGTGAGCCCCGCAAAGTTCCGCGCGTACACGAGCTCGGGCGCCACATCCATGAGTCGTGGCAGCACCAGCGTCACCACCTCCAAGTGGCCGAACTTGGCGGCCAGATGCAGCACGCCGTTGCCGCTGTCGGGACTCACCACGCCCACGTCCGCCGGCTCCACGGGGGGCAGCTCGTCTTCGTCTTCCTCTGCCTCCAACTCGCCCGCCAGCGGGTCGAAGCCGTCCAGTAGATCCACGACGGCCTCCACGTTCCCACGTCGCGCTTGGACCAGCAAGTCTCCTTCCTGCACGTCTCGCTCTCTCGCAGCCTCGAGTCGAGCCAAGAAGCCTCGCGCCAGCCGTGTCACGTGGATGGCACAGACCCAGCCGCGCTCATGCGCACGTTGGATCCCGCGACGTCGAGCGCGTTGGCGGCCCAAGAAGCCGCGGGCCACACGCTGGAGCATCAAGGCGCAGGCCACCAACACGGCGCACTGCTCGGCCCGTCGCAGTCGGATCACACGCGCTCGCTGCAGCACGCCACGGACAAGTCGCTGGAGTCGGATGGCGCCGTCGTGGTGACGCTCAAATGCCCGCCGTGCTCTGGCCTGAGTGCGAGCCTTGGCAGCCAGAAGCCGACGACGCACGAAGCTCTGCAGCGTGGCCGCAGCCCGTGCTTGGCGTCGCAGTCGGAGCGCGCGCACACGGTAGCGCGCCTTGAAGCCCGCGAAGAGTCTGGCCAGCAGCCTCGCTAGCGCCTGTCGTCGCGCCTGCTGCCGCTGGAAACGGAGCTTCGCGGCCAGCCACCGCGCCAGACAGGCCCGCCAGGCTCGCTGCAGCACCGACGCGCAGTGCACGCGCTGTTCGTGTCGTCGCAGCGCGCGTAATTTGGCTCCGAGACGACGTGCGCCCCAGCCACGGAAGGCGCCTTGGATGCGGCAAGCAGCGGTGCTCTGAGCTGCCAGCACGCGAGCGCGACGGTCCTTCTCGCCCAGGACGATGGCGGTGCCCTTGGTCACCTGGAGGAGGCTGCCTCGGATGCGCTTGCGCACCAGCAGCTTCTGTTTGAGCGCGCGGAAGTTGCGTCGCAGCACGAAGCCGCGACGCACGCGCTGGATCACCAGCGCCGCCTCGTGCTCTTGGCGCGCACGGGCGCGTCTCGCGGCTTGCAACGACTGCATGAACACGCGCTGCTCGCGACGCAGCGCCAAGGCCTGGCGTTGCTGCACTGGCGCGGCTCGCACGGCCATGTAGGGCGAGCGGAGCTGCTCGGCCTCGTCCTGGTTGTCCTGCTCGCGCTCCTCCAGCCAGCGTGAGTCCATCTTGGCCTGAGTTTGGACGCTGAGCGTTGGTGCTGTGGCTGCTGGTGAGTGGGCTGGCAGGTCAGAGGGGGCAAAGCGTGGCAAAGGTAGCGCCGTAGTGACCACAGACACGACCGTGCTGTACGTGCAGCGTCGCGTGCCAAAGTAGAGGCTGGGCGTGAGGCTCAGGCCCTGGTTCACCGTCACGATCTGTGCCTGCCGAAGCTCCTCCCTCGCGCGCAGCCACGCCTGCTTCTGGCTCTGCTCCAGCGACGCCGAGGCCGAGGCCGACGTCGGTAAACGGGCCGTGGACCCAGTCATGCTCTCCTTCTCGCTCACAGTCGGGATCTCCGAGCCTCGCGACGAACTCCAGATGGGCCCGCAGCGTCAACGCGAGGCTGGACGCCGACTGCGGCTCTTCAAGCTCCGACCCGACGTCTTTTCGCGTCCGGCGTGGTTCCGAACTCACCCAGTGGACTTCATAACGCACGGCCCAAGTGCCTGGAAGGCTGGCACAGCGTCCGTCGCCTCCAAGCTCGCAGTCATGGCCTCCACTGTCCAACCCGTTGCGAC
>JAADYJ010000139.1:0-35093 GCA_023338205.1 Halophytophthora polymorphica | reverse complement strand
GAGGACGCAGCGGACAAGGAGCCGGCCGCGGGCGTGCCTCGAGCTCCTCGGGGCGTCCAGGGACTCGCATCGGACCCGAACGAGACTGCAGAAGCCACGGCGAAGACGGTGGCGGAGGAGGAGCTCAAGGCGGAGGTCGAGCGCTTCCTGGCGTCGCAGCTCTCGGGTCAAAGCGAGGTGCGCACCGGGAAGGACGTGCTGCTGCTGCTGTCGTCGCTGGAGACGCACCTGACCGAGACGTTCGGCGGGAGGCGCTGGGAGCACGAGCACTCGGTGCTGCAGCTCCTTGCCCGTCTCCTGGACGCCCAGGACGACGACGCAGGCGGGAGCGGGGGAGATCATTGGCTGGCGCAGCTGACGCGCTCATTCGGAGGCGAGCGCCCACACGGCGGCCGCGCCTTGATGCTGAGCGACGGCGACCTGCGAGAAGAAGTGGCGGCGTTCGTGCGCGAGTGTCGGGCGGCCATCTCGTCGTCGGCGTCGCTGTCGACGCTGAGCCGCGACAAGCAGCAGCTGTGGCTCGCCCAGCGCCTGCGCGTCGAGTTCGGCTGCGCTCGAGTGGCCGAGCTGGGGCTCGGCGGGCTGGACGAGCTGGTCCAGCTGGCAGAGCAGTCGTCCAGTGTGGCGGACGGAGGCCCCGCGTCCATTGTCAAGCACACGAGCGCCTTGGACGTGGAGCAGGACGATGTGGATCCGGCGAGCGACGCGACGGACGAGGCTGTGGACGCGCAGAGGAAGCTGCGGACGGAGCAGGCGCTGGCGCAACTGCGGCAGTGTCCGTGTCTCGTGGACGTGGCGCAGTTCCTGGGCTGGCGCGAGCGGTACGCGCCTCTCTGCGGGTCTCTGCGCGCCTTCCTTCGAGCGAACGAATCGCTGCTCGTGAGCGACGCGGCGGCCTCGAGCTTCCTGTTCGTCTGCTGCGCGAGCGGCGCCGTCCTGCGCGTGAACGAGGCGTCCAGCGCGTCCGACCTGGAGCTGCTCTTCTCGCGGGCCTCGGCAGCAGGGAGCGTCGTGGCGCCCGGTCAAGTGGCCGTGCACCTCGCGTCCATGCTCGTCACGTGCTCTGGGCGCTCCAACTTCCCCACGCAACTGGTCCAGGCGCATCTGCGCGGCTTCTTCGGCCGGCTCGTGGCCGAGTCTCGCGTCCAGGAGGAGGACACGGAGGCCTCCAAGCACGACACTCTGGCGCGCTTCGTGCTGGACGTGCTGCTGGAGACGCCCGTGGAGCTCGCGGGCTTCGTGGGCTCGCTCCTGCTGGACGTCGCGGCGCAGGCCGCGGCCAAGGGCAGACACACGGACGTCGCGGCGCAGGCCGCTGGACGCGTCTGGGAGGCCTGTCGCAGCGACGCCGAGAGGAAGGCGCTCGTCCTCGTGTGCAGACAGAGCTCGTCGCCGCTCTGGGCGAACCAGACGCACGCGTGGTGCGAGCGGCGGCACAAGGCCACGGCCGGGGGCCTCGACGCGAGCGCAGCGGCCAGCGCCAGCCCGGCTCCAGCGACGACTCGCGTCTCGAGCGTCCTTAGCCCGACGGCTCCAGCTGCGGTGCAGACCAGCGAGGAGCACGACGCTGAGGCCATTGGCCGCTTGTTCGAGGCCTCCGACGCCAGCGACGCCGCGTGGACGGACCAGGAGGCCGCACGCTCCAGCGCGGAGCCTCACGGCGGCGAAGACGCGGACGCCGAGTCGTGCCGAGCGTTCATCGCCCAGCTGCGCCAGCGGCAGTTTGGCGTGGGGCTCGAGGTCGCGGACGAGGCCACGACGGCCGTGCTGCGCCTCCAGCAGCAGCGCCTCGAGCGCGCGCTCAAGCGGCTGAGCGACGAGCTGTACAGCGAGAAGACGCACTTTGTGCTCGAGCTGCTGCAGAACGCGGACGACAACGCGTACGCCGTGGGCGTCGTGCCTCGCGGCGAGTTCACGCTCACGGCGGCGCGCGAGCTCGTCTTCCACAACAACGAGCGCGGCTTCTCGCCCGCCAACGTGCGCGCCATCTGCGACGTGGGCGCGTCCACCAAGCCGGCGAGCGCCTCGGCCAGCATCGGCAAGAAGGGCATCGGCTTCAAGAGCGTCTTCAAGGTCTCGGACGCGCCGCAGGTGCACTCGAACGGCTTCCACATCCGCTTCCACGTGCAGGACGGCGGCGGCATGGGCTACATCCTGCCACACTGGATGGCCGACGCGTCTCGCTGGCGACTCGAGCGCGGCACGACCTTCGTGCTGCCGCTCCACGACGCGGCGGCCGCGCGCGCGGACGACATTTCGCGCTCGCTGCTGGCCTTCGAGCCGTCCGTGCTGCTCTTCCTGCGCCGCATGCGCGAGCTGCGGCTCCGCGACGAGACCCGCGGCCAGCAGCTGCACTTCCTCAAGAAGGAGCGCGCCGTGCTCGGCCACCCGAGCGACGCGCAGCTCGTGCACTTGTACTCGAAGCGCCTGCGGTCCAAGCCGCAGCGCGAGGGCGAGGGCGAGCGCGAGGGCGAGGGCGTCGCCGTGACGCAGCAGAGCTGGCTCGTGGTGCGGGCCTCGCTGGAGCCGCCGCCGCCGTTCGGGCGGTCGCAGCCCACGGAGCTCGCGCTGGCCCTGCCGCTGGCCGGCCAGGAGGACGCTGCGCCCACGGACCGGCCGGCGCTGCAGCAAGTGTTTGCGTACTTGCCGCTGCGGTCCTACGGCCTGCGCTTCATCGTGCAGGGCGACTTTGAGGTCCCGAGCTCGCGCGAGGCCATCACGAACGGCAGCGAGTGGAACCAGTGGCTCGTGGCCCAGTGCCCGGCGCTCGTGCGCTCGGCCGTGGCCAGCTACGTGGCCGTCGTGGCCAGCAGCCAGCGAGCCACGCACGCGCAAGACGCGGACACGGACGCGGACGAGGCCACGCTAGCGGCCATCTCGCACCTGCTGTCGCTGCTGCCGTTCGAGAACGAGGTGCAGGCTCCGTTCCGCCATGTCGTGCCGCAGATGATGCGCGAGCTGCGTCTCGTGCGCTGGCTGGCGTCCTCGTCGTCCGGCGACGCGCTCTGGACGCCCGCGGAGCTGCTGGACTGCGCGGAGCTGGCCAGGGGCGACGCCAGCGGCGCCACGGCCACGTTGCTGGCCGCGCTGGACCAGGACACGCTCGTGGCCACCTTTGGCAAGCGGTTCCTGCACCCGAGGCTGTCGCGGAGCATGGCGCCCATGCTCAAGTCCCAGCTGCGGCTCGAGCAGCTGCAGGCGTCGCACCTGCTGCGCGTACTGGCGCTGTCGGCGAGCAGGGACGACGTGCGGTGGACGGCCAAGATGCTGGCGCTGCTGGCGAAGCTCTGGCGCCGAGACCGCCACGCGGGGCTGCTGCGCCAGGAGCTGCGGCTCATCAAGTGCTTCCCGCTGCAGCAGAGCGTCGGCGCCAGCGGCTCCAAGTGGACGTCGCTGGCCGAGGCCCACGACGCGCTCTTCGTGCCTGCAGACGCGTCCTCATCGCCTCCGACTCGCGCGTACGAGTTCTACGCAGACCTGCGGCTCCTGGCCGACGAGTTCACGCGCGAGGTCGCGCAGCTCCCCAAGCTGCGCGCCTTTTTGCTGCAGGACGTGGGCATCCGCGTCATGGCGGACCACGACCTCATGCGCCACTACCTGCTGCCCCGGATGGCTGCGCTGCGCTCGCCGGCCGCGGACTCGCCAGACGCTGCTGGCCCGAGCTCCGAGGCGGATCCCGACGCGGTCAGGGAGTACGGACACTTCCTGGCCACGCACATGGCGTCGTGTGCGGCCTGTCCGCTGCAGCAGGACGTCAAGGCCAGCCTCGTGGTCGTGACGAGCACCCAGCGCCTTGTAGCCGTGGAGGAGCCCGGCCTGCTCGTGGTGCTGCCGTCTGCGGCCGTCTCCATGGCGGACCTGGTCGTCTGGGCCGTGGCAAAGCTGGACGAGGCCCAGCAGAACGACACGAGCGCCTGTCACCTTGTGTCCACCGCCTACTTTTCGAGCGCTGGCGACGGCGACGCCGCGGATGGCACGTGGCGACGGCTGCTGGTGGACATATGCGGCCTCCCGCTGCTCTTTGACGTCGCGCGAGCCACGCCAGACGCGCGCGCGCTGGCTGGGATGCGGCAGCTCTTGCGGTGGCTCGAGGCGGAGGACGACACGGACGTCAAACGCCGCCTCTCGACGCGCTTGGCTCGCCATCTGGACGAACACTGGACGGAGGACGCGACGGAGGCCGACGTCGAGGCGCACGACAAGCCGGAGCTGGCGCTGTGGAGGGAGCACGCGTGGCTGGAAGGCTCGGACGGCCAGTTCCACCGCCCCAGCGAGCTCTGGCTGGCCTCGGAGGCGGCCACGAGGCTCTTCCCGCCGGCCACGGCCACCTTCAGCAGCTTCGCGTGGACCAACGAGCGGCTATCCCGCGACGTGCTGGGCCTCAGGAGCTCGCCCAGTGCGTCGGACGTGCTGCGCGTGCTCTCGAGGTTGTCTGTGGACGCCACCTTGGCGCCGACGCTCGAGACGGACCACATGACGCGCGTGTACTCGTTCCTGTGGGACGAGAGCCAGCGAGCCAGCGCGGCTCGGGAGGAGATCGCCCAGGCGTTCGCGCACAAGACGCTGCTCTTCGTGCCGAGCGAGACGCAGGAGGACGCGCAGGAGGACGCTGCGGGACGCTTCGTGGGCGTCAAGAGCGCCGTGTGGCTGGCCACGGCGTTCAACGGAGACCTCGTGGCGCTGGCCTCGCTGTACCCCAAGAAGCTGCGCGCCTTCTTCACGGACGTGGCGGGCGTCCAGCGCAAGCCGTCTGTGGCCTTCCTGTGCGAGATGCTCGCGGACCGCCAGCTCCAGGCCGTCGGGCAGCGAGCTGTCGCCAGCTCCGGCGACTCGACCGCGGGGAAGAAGCGCAAGGCGGCGTGGAGAAGAGAGCTGCTGCCCATCCTGAGCGCGCTGGCCAGGCAGGTCAGGAAGGGTGCGCTAGGCCCCGACGACCTGCGCGTGCTCAGGAAGACGCTCAAGTCGTCGCGCTGGCTGCCAGCACGGCGCGTCACGGGCGGGAGCGGCGTCGTCTTGTGCTCCAGTAAGGAGCGACCCGTGCGCGCGGCGACGGAGAGCGACCGCCAACTGCAGAAGCTGCTGCTGTCGCTGGCAAAGGACGCGTCGCCGGTGAAAAGCAGCGACGCCACGAAGGAGCCGTCGCGCGGGACGGACGTCAAGGTGACGCAGCTGGGCGACTGGGTGGGCGACGGCGAGCTGGACGCGCTGCTGGACGTGGCCAAGCTCCCGACGCTCTCGTCGCACCTCGAGGCCCACGCGAGCGCGTGGTGCGAGACGCTGGCGCAGTGGGCGCGCCGCCTCTCGGCCCACGACACGACGAGGCGACGCAAGAAGCTGCTCAAGCTCATGCGCTGCGTGGTGGCGACCTGGGCTCGAGCCTTTGCCGCGTCGACCTCGTCCTCGTCCTCGGCTCTCCATCACGACAAGCAGTTCCAGTGGAAAGCGCAGCATCTGCTGCTCTTCCCCACGCTGGATGAGGATGCCCCTGGACGTCTTCACTGGGCTCCGGCCAGCGAAATGTACCTGAACGACCAGACGGCGCTGCCCAAGAGCGACTTCCAACGGCAGGACGCGGGAGATCGGTCGCTCCAGCGCCATGACGGGCTGCCCGTGCTCGCGCTCTTCCCGTGGGAGTACTTTGTCGCGGACGACGAAGACGCGGACGACAGCGACGTGTCCGCCGTCCGGACGTTCCTGTTGCAGTTCTGCGGGCTCAAATCGCTCCAGACGCACCTGCAGCACGAGGTGAGCGTGCTGAGCACGCATCGCAGCGCCAGCACGGCCTTCCTCGCCGAGCTGCGCGCCGGGCTCGGACTGGCGCAGCGCGTGCTGTACCACCACCACCGCCGTCGCTACAATCAGTTGTCGGACGATCGCATGGCCGCCCTGGCGACGCAGTTGCAGTGCGTGCTCGTGGACGGCCAGGACGGCTTCCACGTGGTGTACCGCGTGGGAGACGCCTTCAGTCTGCGTCGTGGCGCCGCTGGTGGTTGCTTCCTGGACGTCCCGAGCTCCACGCTCTACGTGCAGTGCCTGACGGGGGACGAAGAGGCCAGCGCCCTGCTCCCCGTGCTCATGGAGCTCTGCTCGAAGCTCTTTGGCCGTCAAGTGGCCTCCAGCGTAGCCAATGTGCTGTACCTCGCCTCGCTCCAAGGCGACCCGCAAGCGAGGGAGCGATGGCTCGTGGAGACGCAGCGCCTGCCTCCTCTGCTCGCCACGGACGTGTCCAAGCTCTGGGTGGAGCCGGCGGATCTCACCTCCAGCGCAGCAGAGACCGAGCCGCCCAGTCGGAAACGGTCTTGTGCGAGTCTGGAAGACGGCGAGGTCGCTGGCGACGACCTCCCAGCGACCAAGAAGCCCTTGGACGCGTCCCTGCAGCAGCACGAGAGCCTCACCGCGCACTTGGCCGTGAACAACGAGACGTCAGCACCTCCATTCCCACCTCTGCCACCCCCACACGCGTCTGGGGCTCTCGACGTACCGAGGAACACGACGAGTATGGGCTTCCAGCCGCCATATCCGCCGTTTGGAGCCCCTGGTGGCGCTGCTGGGAACGCGTCGCCGTACCCGCCGCTGCCGCCGACACCGCCGCCTGCTGGATCTCAGGGCCTGACGCTCAGCAACACTATGAGCAAGGAGGAACGCGAAGCCATCGGGCGCTGGGGCGAGGAGTACGTCTTCCAGCAGCTCCGACAGCAGCACGCGAGCAGCAGCGAGTCCCAGCTCACGGTGGAGTGGGTGAACGAGCAGGAGGAGTCGGGCCTGCCGTACGACGTGACGCTCTCGTCCAACGGCAAGGTGGTCGAGTACATCGAGGTCAAGTCCACGCGCACCATGGAGAAGGCCGTGTTCGAGATCAGCATGAACGAGCTGGACCAAGCCGCCGTGCGCGGCTCCAGCTACAGCATCTACCGCGTCTTCAACGCCGGGAACGCGGCGCTCTGCCGCGTCATCCGCATGAAGAACCCCGTGGCGCTCGTGCGGCAGCGCAAGATCCAGCTGGCGCTCGTCATGCAGTGACTCGAGCGGCCAGAAGAGCCTAGACGTAGACGCACAACACAGCACAGGACACGAGCGAGCAAGCAGGGATCCCACCCAGGCTTCAAGACTCTCTCTCTTTGCGTTACCTGTCCACGGCGATCCCCCCACGAGGTGTCTCTGTCCTCCGGCGTCCTCCACGCGGGCTTACTCCATGGTGTCCATGCCGCTGGCGCCGTCGAGCACGGGCCCGCGATCCTCGGCCTGTTGGTTCTGCATGGCGATCCGCGAGCGGCGGTCCTTGTCCTTGTGGAGCCGCAACTGGAATTTGCTGCTCGTCACGAGCTCCACGTCCATGTAGCGCAGCTGCGAGGCCACGAAAACGAGCTTCTCCATCTCCTGCTGCAGCCGTCGCGTGGCTTCCCCGTGGCCCTCGGCGCTGTCCGCCGCCTGCGCGTCCTCGTCCTCGAGCACGAAGCGCACCACGGCCTGGTGCTTGTCGATCACGGCGTCCATGTGGCCCGCGGCGATGAGCTGCAGCAGCATCTTCTCGGCGGCCACCGCGTCGCTGGCCGCCAGCCCCGCGGCTGTCGTCATCGCTGCCAGCTCCACCGTGGCATACACGTCGCGCAGCTGCAGCAGTTTGCGCTGCTGGAGCGCCTGCACGCACTGCTTGGCGAGCCCAAGGTTGCCGTCCTTGGCGAACTCTTGCTCGTGCTTGTGCACGAGCTCGCGCAAGGCCGCCACGTCCCTCTGCACCACAAAGGCCGTGGCCAGGTCCACGTAGGCCGTGCAGTGGTTCTCCACGTGGCGAGAGACCACAAAGGGCGTGTACTTGGGCAGCAGCGCCGTCTCGCCGCGCTGGATGAGCGTCACGAGCACCAGCTTCTTGTAGGCTTCCACCACAAAGGCGCTGAGCGAGACCGCGGGCGCCGTGATGGCCAGCAGGAACAGGTCCAGCGCCTCCTGGAAGCGCTTCTCCCCCACGTACAGCACGCCGCCGTAGTACGCGTAGCCCAGGAAGTCCACGCAGTTGACCAGGTGCGGCTGCGAGTGGATCTCCAGCAGCGGCCTGTCCCGGCAACAGCAGCAGCAGCAGCAACAGCAGCACAGTCAGCCAAGACAAGGAAGCCGCGGGGGTTAGAGGACGCCACGAGCGCAAAGCGACTGAGAGAGGGAGACGTACTGGTCCAGGATGGCCATGGCGGCAAAGTAGCACTTGGCGTGCAGACATAAATACAGGAACTGCGCGTGCAGCGGCGTGAGCATCTTGTGGCCCTGCTGGTAGAAGCGCAGCAGGAACGACTTGAGCGGGAAGACGGCCTTGACGCTCTGGTGCCGCTCCACCGCCAGCGCCGCGTACTGGCTGCACAACACGCTCACTGCGACCGCAGACAGACACTCCGTGTGAGCTCCGTGGCAATACGAAAAGCACGGGATGTCGGTCGAACTAACGCGTCCTCGTACCTTTCTTGATCTCCCTGGCGGCCACGGCCACGGGCACCTGGAAGAAGAACTGCGCCGTCTGCTGCAGCATCAGCGCGCTAGAGGCCGCGTAGTCCTCCTGCGCCTCCGCCGCCATGCGCCGGGCGCGCCAGTGGTCGATCTTGCCCGCCTTGGCCGACCTGCTCAGCACGAAGACGCGTTTCCACTCGGGAATGAGCGCCAGCGTCGCCCCCACGCCCGCTAGAGCCGCACAACCCACGCAAAGAGCGACACTAGCGCCACGTACAGCAACAAGAAGAAGGAGAGCGGCTTGCGCTCCACCGAGAGTGCGTCATGCGCCAGCACGGCGTCCAACTGCCGCAGCGAGGCCTGCTTCACGGCCGCCGCGAGCTCCTCGCCGCCCAGCGCGCGCACGAGCTCCGCGTCCGCCTGCTTGCGGTCCGCGGCGCCCTCGGCCACGTTCTGCTCCGCCTCCAGTAGCGCCAGCAGCGGCTGCAGGGGGCCCCACGCCGCCATGTCCACGCGCAGCTTGCCTTGCTTCGTTCGCTCTGCTTATTGCTCGCGGGCTTCTTCCGCTTTTGGCCCGTGTGGAGCTGGAAGCGTACTTATCTGGGTTGAGGAGCAAATGAGGATCTGTGATTGGCTGAATAGCTCTCGATTGCAGGGACCTCATTGGCTCATTTCATGACAGACGGAAACTTAGTCGAGACCTCTCGCGATCTTTCCGCGAGTAAGTCACGGAGGAGCTCCCACAAGGTGGCGCGAATGTCGTCCGAAGGTCTTCAGCCACCTCCTCTCTCCCCTCTTAAGTACGATTCGACCCTTACAACCCGACAGATAGCAAGCAGCAGGAGTCAGCACGGCATATTGCCAAGTGCCGGCCCGAGGACGAGATGGTGGCGGCTCCGGCGGGCGTGCAGGCGCTGGTGGACCAGCCGCTCAAGGAGCTGGGCGAGATCTACGAGAGCTCGCTCAAGCAGTTCCTGGTGTGCGGGCTGGAGTTCTACCTGTCCATGTCGCTCGTGCTCTCCTTCTTCGAGTGTCCGGACGCGAGCGTGCAGGACGAGCAGGAGCTGCAGACGCTATACACCATGTCGTGGATGCCGCTGCTGAGCGGCGCACTGCTGGTCTACGGCGCGCGCATCTCGCGGCGGCTGGGACCGGCGCCAGAGAACTTTGACCGCAACATGCTGCGCCTCAAGGTGGCCACGTGGGTCTACTCGTTCCTCTTCCTCATCTGGGACGACGACATGGTCGTCAAGACGGGCCCGTCGCTCGGCGTCTCCATCCTCTTCTGCGTCTGCGACATCGGCCGCTTCCTCATGGAGATGCACGGCCTGCTGGACATCGAGGAGGACGACAACGGCAACTCTATCGTCACCACGGACGCGCGAGAGCTACCTCCGCAGCAGCACGACGCCGGATACTCCGTCACGAGACTGGGCGCTGCGGACGCCACGAGGCCCCAGGACGCCGCGCAAAAGTCTCCACATGGAGACCACGCGCCAAGCAACAGCCCGCAGAGCCCCGTGCGGCCAGCGGAGTCTACGCAGCAGGCCTGGCGACGACCACAGCCTGGGACGAAGCCGCCACTGGCGTCCCAGCCGACGAGACCCATGTACGGCGGCACCAACAAGCCGACAAGTCGCCGCCAACTGCTCAAGCAGGAGCGCCAGGCCAAGCGGACAGGAGAGCACGCGCTGGACGAGGGCAAGTCGCCGTCGCAGCTCCAGAGCGAGTACGTGGCCATCCTGGACCCGAACGCGGCGGCCGCCGACAAGGAGGCCACGCAGATGCTCGCCAAGAAGTCCTTCACGTACGAGTTCTAGTCCAGACGCCAAGAGAGCCCCGCTCGTCCTCTCCTGACTGCGCATGCACTGGCAACCAGTCGTCTGGCGCTGGGCTACGCGCCCTCTGAGCCACGTCAGCACGTGGCTCGCCTGGCCTCTCCGAGTCAAGTTCACGGCGCCGTCCTGCAGCTCCGGGTCCTCGGACTGCGTCGGAAGATGGCGCAACTACCAGCGCACGCTCGCCAACTGGCCCATGGACACTTGAGTGGATGTCCAGCCAACGTACAACCTCCACATGACCGTGAAATGTAGCCATGTCCATGGCTCGTGTCGTGTAACCTCCCGTTTGATTGGCATGGAGCCACCGCACCACGCCCAGGGTACCCTCGCTCGGCAGCCACGTCACGGACGTGGAGACCCTGGAGCATAATCACGTGGACGCGAGGCGCCGATACGAATACGATGAGCTCCGGGGAGCAGCGCCGCCGGGTGGACGTACTTGGCGGCCGTGGACATGGGTACACGCCACCCTTCTGTAGCCATGCTTCCATGGTCGCGGCTTTCGTACCCCCTGGGTTACATTTGATGCGTGGTCCACATCATAGAGGAAACACCGTGCAGGGGTTGCGGGTCGTGTCGCAGATAACCGAAATCATTCGTCCTACCAATCGCAGGTCGTTTTTCACGCTAATCCAGTAGTACGCTTCACAACCAATTGATACCGGGTAATCCGTGGCGGGCGGCGATTGGCCACCCCTGCGGCCAGCCCTATCCCCGACACCAACCCGGGGTTACGCTTCGTACCCTTGTGCGCCGACAATAGGCCGACACCCGGGCGCCCCATCGGTCCAATGGTGGTGGGAAGAACCGAGGAAGCGGCGGCGGGCAGTTTAGCGCCAGCGAGCGAGCGCCTCAGAGCGGCCACAGCGCGAGCGCGAGCGCCAAGAGAAGCCCACGAGAGCAGCCCCAGGGCGCAGCCGCCAGCCAGAGAAGCCGGTGGAGCCCCGCACGAGACGCTCCCCCCGCGTGTGCCGCGAGCGCAGAAGCGGCAGTAGAAGAAGCGACGTCAGGAGCGAGAAGCGAGAAGCGAGAAGCGGGACAGCGGCCATGGCGGACGAGGAACCCACGCAGTACTGCGTGTGCCAGCAGGCGGACAGCGGTAAGTAGCTCTGCGGGGCGCTGCGGCTCTGTGTGGGTCGGGAGCGCGCGCTAACCGAGCGCGATGTGGCGTGGCGACCGAGAAGCAGGCATCATGATCGAGTGCATTCGCGGCGCGGGCGGCTGCAACGGCTGGGTGCACCCGGGCTGCTGCGGGCTCCTGCTCACACAGGACGAGCTGGAGGCCATGGACTCGTACATCTGCCCGCTCTGCGAGCGCGCGGACGACGACTTCGCCTCCATGACGGCGCTCAACACGAAGCTGGCCAACCGGCAGGCCAAGCGCGCGCGGCGACGCCAGCTACAGGCCTCGGCCTCGGCCTCCGCGGGCCCTGACGCGCGCAGGGCCAAGGCCAAGGCGGCCAAGGCGGCCAAGGCCTGGATCTGCGCCAGCTGCGCGCACCCGAACACGGACCGCCGGACGAGGAAATGCGAGATCTGCCTCGAGCGGCGTCAGATGGACCCTCCCAGCGCCAAGAAGGCGACCGCGGCGTCGTCCTCCAAGGAGAAGAAGGCTGCGCACCACCGGCACAAGCCGTCGCACCACCACCGCCAGCAGGACACGGCGGACGAGGCGCTGGCGCGTGCCATGCAGGACGAGCGGCGCCGCAGCGGCCGCGCCGCCAACAAGGCCCGCAAGTCGTACCACGTGCCCAACTCGGACGAAGACCTGCCCAGCTCGGACGACGACGGCGCCAAGCGGCCGGCCAAGCGCAGCAAGAAGCGCCACCGAGACGCCGAGGCCAGCAGCGACTCGGACGAGGCGGAGCTGGAGCTGGACACGGCCAAACTCAAGCGCGCGCGGCCGGCCGAGCCGCAGGAGGACGTGCTCGTGGCCTCCATGGTCATCGAGAAGATCATGGGCGTGCGCCAGCGAGATGTGGAGCAGGCGCCGCCCACGCCACCGCCCGAGTCGGCGTCCGCGAGTCTCTTTGCCCACCGACCCACGACCGTGACGCTCACCGAGTACCTCATCAAGTGGAAGGGCTTCTCGTACATGCACTGTTCGTGGGAGACAACGGAGGTGCTGCTGGGGCTGGACCCGCAGACCAACAAGCAGCGCATCAAGCGCTTCCACGAGAAGGAGCACGCGGCGCGACGCCACCCGCACCAGTCCAAGCGCCTGGCCGACGGCTCGCTGGCGGACGACGCGCTGGCCATCGACGAGCTCGAGTACTTTAACCCGGAGTACCTGGAGATCCACCGCATCATCGCGCACCGCCAAGACCCGCCCATGGCGCCCGACGCGAACTTCCCGGACGCGCCCGTGGACGACGGGCTGCGCTACTACATCAAGTGGCGCGTGCTGCCCTACACGGACGCCACGTGGGAGCGCGCGTGCGACCTCAAGGACGACGCGGCCATCGCCAAGTACCGCGCGTCGCTGGTCGTGCCGCCCAAGGAGGCCTCGGAGAACCGGCCGCGTCCGAGTCTGCGCGAGTACCGCAAGATGGACGAGTCGCCCGCGTTCGGCGAGGACAAGTCGCTGGCGCTGCGAGGCTACCAGCTCGAAGGGCTCAACTGGCTGCTCTGGAACTGGTACAACGCGCGGCCGAGCATCCTGGCGGACGAGATGGGGCTGGGCAAGACCATCCAGACGCTGGCCTTCCTGGACCGGCTGCGGGATGACCCGAGCCTCAACATTCGCGGCCCGTTCCTCATCGTGGCGCCGCTGTCGCTCATTGTGCAGTGGCAGAACGAGAGCGAGACGTGGACGACCATGAACTGCGTGGTCTACCACGGCAACAGCGCCGCGCGGGAGATCATCCGCAACTTTGAGTTCTACTTCCTGGACGCCAAGCTGCGGCCGGACAAGAAGAAGCCCTACCGCTTCAACATCCTTGTGACCACGTACGAGGTGGCCATCAAGGACATTAGCTTCCTGTCCAAGATCCACTGGCGCTGCCTCGTGGTGGACGAGGCGCACCGCCTCAAGAACCAGTCGTCGCGCCTCGTGGAGCAGATGCACTCGCTGCGGCGAGACCACTGCGTGCTGCTCACGGGCACGCCGCTGCAGAACAAGACGGAGGAGCTCTGGGCGCTGCTCAACTTCCTGGACGGCAAGTCGTTCCCGAGCGTGGCCGACTTTCTGGACAAGTTTGGCGACCTGCACGAGTCCCAGCAGGTGGCCGACCTGCACAAGATGCTCAAGCCGTATCTGCTGCGCCGCGTGAAGGAGGACGTGGAGAAGTCGCTGCCCCCGAAGGAGGAGACGATCATCGAAGTGGAGCTCACACCCGTGCAGAAGCAGTGGTACCGCGCCATCTACGAGAAGAACACGGCCTTCCTGAACCGCGGCGGGAACCCGCACAACGTGCCCAACCTCATGAACGTCATGATGGAGCTGCGCAAGTGCTGCAACCACCCATACCTGAACAACGGCGTGGAGGACCTGCTGAACGAAGGCTTGACCACGGACGCCCAGCGCCACGAAATGATGGTCAAGTGCTGCGGCAAGATGGTGCTGATCGACAAGCTCCTGCCGCGGCTCAGCGAAGGCGGCCACAAGGTGCTCATCTTCAGCCAGATGGTGCGCGTGCTGGACATTATCGAGGACTACCTGCGCTACTGCGGCCACCTGTACGAACGGCTGGACGGCAACATCCGCGGGAATGACCGGCAGGCCGCCGTGGACCGCTTCGTCAAGCCCGAGTACAAGCGGTTCGTGATGCTGCTGTCCACGAAGGCCGGCGGCCTCGGGCTGAACCTCACGGCGGCCGACACGGTCATCATCTTTGACAGCGACTGGAACCCGCAGAACGACCTGCAGGCCCAGGCGCGCGCGCACCGCATCGGGCAGACGCACTCGGTCAAGATCTACCGCCTCATCACGCGCAAGACGTACGAGATGCACATGTTCCACAAGGCGTCGCTCAAGCTCGGGCTGGACAAGGCCGTGCTCACGCACATGCGGCGCGAGAAGGAGGACGCGGACAACAAGGGCAGCAAGCGCAAGGACAAGAGCGCCAAGATGCAGGAGTCCAAGGAGATTGACGAGCTGCTCAAGCGCGGCGCCTACGACGTCTTCCGCGACGACGACAGCGCCGGCGAGCAGTTCTGCGCCGCCGACATTGACCAGATCCTGCAGCGCTCGTCGCAGATCGTGCAGTACGAGCAGCAGGCCAAGTCGTCCTTCTCCAAGGCCAGCTTCGTGGCGGCCACGTCCTCGGACGACGTGGACCTGGACGACCCGGACTTCTGGAAGAAGGCCGTGGGCCTCACGGAGGCGGAGCCCACGGAGGCGGAAGACCTGCCGCTGCAGCGCAAACGCACGCGCGTGGCGCGCTTCGGCGCGGCGGGCGGCTACGGCTCGGACAGCGCCGAGGACGAGGAGTTGGAGCGCGAGCAGGAGAAGCGCGAGCGGGAGAAGGAGGCGGCGGAGCGCGAGCGGCTCGAGGAGAAGAACCAGCCGCGCGACTGGACGCAGAACGGCCGCGACAGGCTGCAGCGCGCGCTCATGCACTTTGGCTACGGGCGCTGGGAGATCATCCGCAGCCAGAGCGGCGGCAGTCGGTCCATGGACGAGGTGGAGCTCTTTGCGCGCGGCTTCATCTACGTGTCAGCGCTGGCCTGCGACCAGCGCAAGGACGACTCGGGCTTCGTCAAGGCCTCCATCCGCGCGGCGCTCTATGCGCAGCGAGAGAACCTCATCGACGAGGAGGAGCTCTCGCCCGTGCTCAAGGACGACGACTTTGTGCTCAAGTCCAAGCAGGGCGGCGGCCGGCGCGTGCTCATTCGGCTGGACATGCTGCAGCGGCTGCATCGGCTCGTGCGCGCGGCTTGCGACAAGTGCGACGCGCTCGCTGTGGCCCCGGTCCACGTGGACGCGGAGGACGAAGCGGTGGAGCAGCCGAGGCCGCCGCCGCCCGCGAGCGCCGAGCTGGACGATCGCGCGAGATACCACGGCATTGAGAAGCTGACGGAGCAGCTGGAGCTCGTGGACGTGGGCGAGCGGCCGGCGTGGACGCAGATCACGCCCTGGTGGAACGAAGAGGCCGACCGCAACCTGCTGCTGGGCGTCTTCTTCCACGGCTACGGCCGCTGCGCGCAGATCCTGGCCGACCCGCGGCTCTACTTTGCTCGGGCCGAGAAGGTGGCGAGACAGGCGGCGGCCGAGGCGCAGGGAGGTTCGAGCGTCACGGAGGAAGAGAGCGCGAGGCCGAGCGGCGGCAGTGCCGAGTCGCTGGCCCCCAAGAAGGCGGCGGAGGTGGCGGCCGTGGACGACGGCGACGCCGACATGAGCGACGCCGAGTCGGAGGGCGCGGGCAGCACCGCGACGGGCGAGGACGCGTCGGCGGCCAAGGAGGACGTCGGCGAGACGAGCGAGACGAAGGAGGACAAGGTGTTTAAGCAGCCCGAAGTGCAGCAGATGAACCGGCTGCTCTTCTGGCTGCTGTCGGCGGACGACATCAAGCAGCGGCAGGAGAAGGACCGGTACAAGAAGGAGCGCGTGGGCATGGAGCATCGGCGGCAGGCGGCGCTGGAGCTGCGCGCGCGAGGCGCCACGCTGCGGCGACTGGAGCTCAAGGCCATGCAGCTGGCCCAAGTGGACATGCTGCGCGTCCAGACGGCGCTGCAGAACGCGCGCCAGCTGCCGGACACGGCGCTGGCGGCCACGTCGCAGCACCGCCGCAAGCAGACGGACTGGACCAAGGAGGAGCGACGCGCGCTCGCCTACCTCTTGGCGCTGCACGGCGCGCCGTGCATCCTGTCCAAGACGTCGTTGCCGGCCGCGTCGCCCTTTGTGTCGGAGAACGCGCGGGCCTTTGCGTGGCAGACGGACAGCCTGTCGTGGGCCAACCTGGTGCACTGGGGGCAGCTCAACAAGACGGCGGCGCACGCCCGCGCCTTCTACGAGGACAAGTTCCTGCCCAAGTGTCTCGAGGTGGCCGCCATGCGCGCCGACCCGCTGGGCTCGGACCAGCGCGCCGTGGCGCTCAGCGACCTCGTGGGCGTCGAGTTCGTGGACGCGTACGAGGGCGTCTTGGCGCACGGCCTCAAGGCGCGCAACACGGCGTGGGTGACGCTGCGGCGCTCGCAGCTGCTGGCCGACATCCTGGACGTGCTGTCCAACAAGCGCGAGGCGCTGGAGCGCTTCCTGCGCTCCGGGACGCCCGACCTCGTGGCCGACATGCCCGTGTGGTGGTGTCCGTGGCTGCACGACCTGGGGCTCTTCTACGGCATGGCGCGCTACGGCGTCTACGGCTGGGAGCAGCTGCTACTGGACCGCCAGCTGCCCTTCCACCGCCAGGCTCGAGAGCACCACGTGCGCGTGGTCTTCCTGGAAGGCACGCCGTCCTTCCGGCCGCTCTATCGCCACCTCTTCGAGTCGCCCGAGGCCACGAGCGCCTGGTTCGCGCGCGTCGTGGACGAGTTCCCGTCGCTGGCCACGCTGGAGCGCAAGGTGGCGGCCATGTGCGCCGTGCTGCTGGGCCCGACAGCGGCCGACCCCACGAGGTACGCGGAGCCCGAGGACCGGCGCGAGTTCAGCACGCCGGCGCCTGGCAACTGCTTCGAGGAGCTCATCTGTGCGCGCGTCAAGGAGGCCGAGGCGACGCTGGCGCCCGGAGCCGCTGCGGACGACGCGGCCGCCGCGCCGGGAGCGCTCTCGTCCTTCCGGAGCGAGTCGCAGGGCCGTCGCGACGAGTATTTATCCGCCGCCATGGCCTCGACCGCCAGGGACGCGCGTGGGTCTCCAGTCCCGGCCGATAGCGACGGCCACGAGCAGCAGGCGACGCGCGGAGAGCAGCAGCAGACGGCGGCCTCAGACTCGCAGATCCCCATCCAGATGCTCGTCTCGTAGACCTGGAGGACCCGGAGGACCCGGAGGACCTGGAGGACCTGGAGGACCTGGAGGACCTGGAGGACCTGGAGGACCCGAAGCGCGGGAGGCAGCGGGCAGTGCGTAATAGACGGCAGGCTGAGCGAGATGCCGTCCTCGGGACGTTGGCGCGGTGCGATTCTCTGCTTGTTTGTGTGCAGGTGCTCGCCCAAGACAAGCCACGCCCGACTCGAAGCCTCGCGCGCGCCAGCCTTCCTGACTCCCTCTCAAGGTACGCAAGGGCGAGGGAACGCGCGTCTGTGGAGCGTCTCTGGGACTCACTCGGTCTTGGCGTGTGTGAAGGCGCCGGCCTTGGGCCGCAGGAGGTCCTCCTCGGAGTTCTTGCGCGAGCGGCGGCGCTCCGCCTTGGCCAGTAGCAGCGCGCGCCGCACCTTCTTGCGGATGTAGTACCAGGCCACGAGCACCGCGACGCCCAGCACGGAGAGCAGCGCCACGAAGCTGGCCGTGTACCGCCGGAAGAAGGACGGCACGTAGATCTGCAGGTGGCAGCTCTGGAAGTGCCCGTCCGCGTCCTCGAGTCCCTGGAAGCCGTCCACGCAGTCGCGCGAGCCGTACACGTAGCCGGCCGGGATGGCGCGGCCGAACGGGTCCTGCCACGGCTTCTCACACCGCTCGCCCGTCTCCTCGCACCGCGCTGGGTCGTAGCGCTGCCGACAGAGACACGTGCAGCGCATGGGCCGCGTGCAGTTGCCCTGGCCCACGTGGGCGCCGTTCACGAGCTCTGTCCCCCAGCGTCCGCCTCCCGTCCCGCACGGGTCTGCTCGGAACGCCTGGAGCTTGCGGTCGTCCACCGTGAAGAGCTCGTCGCGCGCGGCCTCGGCTGCGGCCTGCGAGAGCTCGCACACGGGCGTGCTGCAGTCCAGCCCCGTCCAGCCGGCGGCACAGGCGCAGACGTCCGGAGCCACGCAGAGGCCGCCGTTGCGGCAGCGGAAGCAGCCGTCTCCGCTGCTGGCCATGCTGCTGGCCACGGCCGCGACGGCGGTGGCGTTGGCCTGCGAGTTGTTGAGCGCGCTGGCCACGGCGCTGGCGTCGCAGAGCGGGTCGAAGACGCCTTGCACGCAGATTGGCAGCGCGCAGTCGGCCCCGAAGAAGCCCGTGACGCCCGTGGGCGCCGTGGCCAGGCGGCTGGCCAGCGTGGACGCGACGGTGACGCAGCGACACGAGTCTCTGGCCACGCACACGCCGCCGTTGCGACAGCCCGAGGCCACGGAGCCGCGGGCGTCGGCCTGCTGGAAGCGACAGAGCGGCGTGTTGCAGTCCAGCCCCGTCCAGCCGTCGCCACACGCGCACTCGTCAGGCGCCACGCAGGCGCCGCCGTGGAAGCAGGCGAAGACGCCTTCGCCGGGCGCCGCGTGGCCGTAGACCCACGTGTCGTCGCCCGTCTTGGTCACGTTGACGTAGTTGGTGCGTACGACGCGCTGGCGGCCGCCGTCGCTCTCCACGTCGCCCTGCAGCCAGCGCGTGTTGCCGCAGAGGAAGGCGTCGGACTGGCGCGCCACGTTGAGGTCGTCGCGGAAGGCGTGGAGGTTGGCGAGCTGCGCCGTCCGGGTGAGCTCGAGGCTGCGCGCCGGGTTGGCGTCCGGACTGCCCAGCACGCAGCCGCTCTGGAACGAGCGGCCGTCGTTGGCCACGAGCTCCTGGTCGAACTGCGGGCAGCGGTACGTGCTGCAGCTCGGGCCCACGTCCTCGCGGTGGCCTCGCAGGGCACGGAAGGCGGCGTCCGAGCGCGTCGCCACGTTGAGCACGAAGCGCTCCGCCTGCACGCAGATGGGCGTACTGCAGTCGTAGCCCGTGTAGCCCGTGAGCTGCGCGCGACCGTCGGGCAGCTGGAAGACGGGCGAGCCCCCGTCCGGCTCGCGCGCGTCTCGCCACGCCGAGCTCCACGTGACGCACGCGCACTCGTCCGGAGCCACGCAGGAGCCGTTATTGCGGCACTCTTGCGCGCAGAGCGCCACGGAGCAGTCGGCGCCCGTCCAGCCTCGCGCGCACGTGCACGTGTCGGGCAGCGTGCAGTTGCCGCCGTGCAGACAGCGCTGCGAGCACGTGGGCGTGCTGCAGTCGCGTCCCGTCCAGCCGGCCGCGCACTCGCACACGTCGGGCGCCACGCACGTGCCGTTGTTGAAGCAGCCGCGCAGCACGCGGTCCACGCAGACTCCGAGGCGCGAGGCGTTCCAGAAGCCGCGACGCTCGGCGCGCGCGGCCGTGTAGGCCACCTGCGGCCTGTAGGACGCGTCCGTGTCCACCACGAGCACGCCGAGGCGTCCCGAGACGAGGTCTTCCGGCTCGGCGGCGGCGGCGGAGCACGTGCGGTTGAACTCGAGCAGACAGACGCCCTTGCGCCACTGCACGCCGGGCAGGAGGCTCCAGCTACCGGCGCGTCGCCAGCCTTGGCGCGTCTGGTCCAGCGGCGGCGTCGAGAGCTGGTAGAGCGGCGGCCAGCCCATGCCTTGCCAGTGCGTGTGGAAGACGCCGTCGGCGGACTCGTGGCGGTCCATGTAGCGCGAAAAGTAGTTGGGGTGGTCCCAGTAGAAGGCCGGGCCGCCGTCGGGCGTCTCGGGCTTCTCCCACGCGCTTACGCTGCGGATGGAGCACGCGTAGCCGCCTTGCGCGGGCTCGTAGCGCTCTCCGCCGCGCGTTTCGAGTCCCACGGCCACGCTGGCGTACGCGATCTGCTCCACGGTGGCCGAGTACGTCGGGTTGGACACGGGTTGGCGCTCGTGGACAGCGGTGGACGTCTCAGCGGCCACGAACGCCGCCTGCGCGGGCGAGTAGTAGCCCTGCGAGCACACGGGCGTGCGGCAGTCGAAGCCCAGCCAGCCGGCGGCACACGCGCACACGTCGGGCGCCACGCAGTCGCCGCCGTTGGCGCACGCGTAGACGCCCTGGACGACGCGGCGGCGCTCCACGAGCGCCACTTGGCGGTCGCTCTGCAGCGCAAAGGGCGGCGAGAAGCCCACGCCGGGCGCCGAGATGCCGCGCCACGGCGACGGCGAGGCGTCCCAGTCGAAGGGCTCCGGCGGCGAGAAGCGGAAGACGCCGCTGCTGACGTTGCGCGCCGAGAGGTACGAGAAGTGCGTGAGCGCGTCCTCGCCCAGCTCGAGCAGCAGACAGTCGCCGTGGCGCGGCGGAGGCGCGCCCAGCGCGGCCAGGCCGCTCGAGATGTTCACCACGGGGCTCTGCGTCGAGTACAAGCGGTGCAGACAGTCGAACTCGCCCGTCTCGAGGCACCAGCGCGCCAGGTCGCACGGCACGAAGCTCTCGACGCGCTGCGGACGCGCCAGCGCGTGGAGGAAGCCGCTCGGGTGCGGCTGGAAGTCGCCCTGCGCGCACACGGGCAAGCTGCAGTCGAAGCCGCTCCAGCCGGCCGCGCAGAGGCACGAGTCGGGCGCCACGCAGCTCCCGCCGTTGGCGCACTGCTGCGCGCACACGGGCACGCGGCAGTCGGCGCCCTGCCACGCCGGCGCACAGGCGCACACGTCGGGCGCCGTGCAGTTGCCGCCGTTGCCGCACGTCTGCGAGCACACGGGCGTGGTGCAGTTGGCGTCGAACCAGCCCGCGGCACAGGCGCACGTGTCGGGCGCCACGCAGCTCCCGCCGTGCTCGCAGCGCTGCACACACTGCGGAGTGGAGCACGCGGGGAAGCCGTCGTACCCAGGCACGCAGACGCACGTGTCGGGCGCCACGCAGACCTGTCGAGCGCCGCAGGCCGTGGCGCACGCTGGCCGCGTGCAGTCGTCTCCGCTCCAGCCTGCAGCGCAGTCGCACGCGTCTGGCGCGACGCACACGCCGCCGTTCTCACAGACCTTGGCGCAGCTCGCGGTGAGCGCTCGCACGCGGTGATTCCCCGCGTCGGCCACGTAGAGCAGCTCGGAGCGCGTGAGCGAGCGGCCTCGCGCGACGGCGAGGCCCGCGAGGCCCTGGAACCGCGCAGCCAGCGGCGGCTGCGCGTCCAGGAAGCCACAGCCGTGGTCTTGCGAGCCGAGAGGCGCCGCTGGGACCCCCGCCACCGTCTGCACCTCGATCGTTGCTTGGGCGTACGCCTCGAGGCGGAAGAGCCTTGCGCGGGCGTGGGGAGACTGCGGCAGGTCCTGCGACGTGATGCCGTGCGCGGTCGAGCCCAGACGCGCAGCGGCGTCCTCGTCAGCCGCGGCGCTGCGCTCCAGCGTGAGCGTGAGCAGGCCTCCGCCTGCGCCCAAGACGCCACTGTGGCGCGCGGCCAGACACACGCCAGACGCGTCGCTGTAGACGCCCGAGCCGAAGACCTGCGCGTCGTCAGGGCCACAGCCGGCGGGACAGCGCAGCTTGAAGGTGGAGCCGTGCTCCTCGTCCTCGTGCACACGCGTGAGCACGGCCTGCGTCTCGGGGTCGCGCAGCGGCAGAGCCAAGTCCCCCGTGACGAGCTCGTCGGCTGGAGGCGAGCCCATGCAGTCCTTGAGCGTGCGACCCGAGACGGCGACGCCCAGCACAGCGTCCGACTCGTGGCGCTGGCCGTGGTTGAGGAAGACGTTGTTGGTCGAGGGAGACGCCTGCAGGAAGAGCTCGTCCACCGGCTGCTCGTAGGACGCACAGCCGCTGGGCCGTAGCACTTGCGTCGCGGTGGTGGCGCACCCAAGCACGCGAGCCACCCGCGAGGCCGGCGAGAGCTGCCGGATGCTGCAGTCGGCCGAGCTGGCCGCGTACATGCGGCCGTCCGAGGCCACCGCCACGCCCGCAGGCGCCTGGAAGGTGGCTTCGCGGCCTGGTCCGTCCACGCGAGACGCGCGTGCCGAGCCAGCGAGCGTCACGACGCGGTTGGCCGACTCGACGCCTTGGAGGCTGGACGTGGGGCCGCCGTCGTACGTCACGCGCCGCACGCGATGGCCGTCCGCGACCACGAGAGTGCGCTCGGGCCCCAGCGCAATGGCCCGAGGACTGTTGAACCGCGCAAAGGTGAGGTTCCCGTCTCGAAAGCCTCGCTCGCCACGCACACAGGGCGACACGCAGCCCCGCGTCTCGGCGTCTTCCGACGGCACCACGCTGCCTGCAAGCGTGTGCGTCGTGCCGTCAGGTTCCACTCGACGCAACACGTGATTGCCCGTGTCTGCCACAAAGACGATGCCGTCGGCGTCCACGGTCACGCCCATAGGCGAGTCGAAGCGCGCGCCAGTGGCCTCACCGTCGGCGAGACCGGCGTGTGGCCGAGCAGGCTCGAGCCCGAGACGCACAGACTCGATGCCGGCTCCACAGAGGCCGGAGAGACAGGAGACGTGGCCGTCCAGGACCTTCCGGATGCGGTGGTTCCCCGTGTCGGCCACGTAGAGCGTGACGGCGGCGTCCGTCTCGAGCACGGCCACGTCGGACGGGAAGGAGAAGCGCGCGGTCGAGAGTGCAGCCCCGTCAGCGAAGCCCTCGACGCCATCACCCGCCAGCGTGGAGACGGTCTGCGTGACTGGATCGATGCGGCGGATGCGGTGGTTGGCCGTGTCGGCCACGTACACGACGCCGCGCGAGTCCACCGCGACGCCACGAGGGGAACGGAAGCGTGCGGAGGCCACGTCGCCGTCCTGGAAGCCCGGAGTGCCGTCCCCTGCCACGGTGAAGACGCGGCCTTGAGCGCGCCCGTCCGTGCCAAAGTCCGGCGAGTAGCTCCAGAAGTCGGAGGCGTGGGCGTCGTCGCCGGCCACGTTTCGCATGGGGTGTGCGCCCTGGGGCTTCAGATCGCCCGACTGCGAGCCCCAGCAGCGCAGGTCACAGCTGGAAAAGTCGGTCTCGAAAGGCGAGAGGCAGTCGCCGCCCGAGAGGAAGAGACAGAGGTGCGTGGCGCCACTGTAGTCGTAGCGATGGCGGCCGCCCACGGCCCACGGCACGTCCGTGACGGTGGGGATGTTGGTGGGCAGCGCCGTCCAAGGCACGCCTTGCAGCTGGAAGGCGCAGACGTCGGCGTCGCCGCAGACAAAGTCCGCGCACACATGACACTTGCTCTGCACGCCGAAGACGGTGCAGGTGTGGCGCACGTCCTGGTCGTTGGCGTTCACGCGGCCCTTCCACTCGAGCGTCTGGCCCGCCGCCTTCTGGTAGGCGAAGGGCCATTGCGGCCGCCGCACGCTCTCGCACCAGGGCTGTGTCGTCCACGTGCGGCGCACCACCGCTGCGTGGACCAGCAGTGCGTCACCAGAGAGGCCGCTCCAGAGGCTGTTCACGCACAGGACGAGCGCCACGAGGGCCACAGTGCCCGGCCAACACCGCCAGCGGACGGCGATACGACGGCGCATCGTCTGGTAGGAAGCACGGAGGCAGCACGGCGCTGTGCGTCGCTCACGGCGGCTCCAGACGCAGCTTCCAGGCGGATCTGCGTCACCAATGCCGCTTTGACACCCATTTGGAGCTCTCGCAGACGCGAAAGGTCGCGGAGCGCTCCGCTTAAGTGCGAACTGCGCCGAGCCCTTTTGGGCCCCCGTTCCAGCTCTGTGATTGGCCACTCTTTTCCAGGGCTTTCTATATGCGGAATCGCGGTGCGGGGAAGCTCCGGCAGTATTTTCCGGCCTCGAAGCGCCATTTGGCCACCACCAACCCGGAAGCGCTACAGCCCATCAAGCAATCGACGCACTAGCCGCAGCACTAGCCGCAGTAGACGCAGCAGCATGAGCGCGAGCAAGGAGGACGTGAAGCGGCGACAGGTGATCGTGATCCTGGAGCAGGCGGCGCTGGAGACCGTCAAGACCTCCAAGGGCTACCAGCTGCTCAACTGCGACGACCACAAGGGGCTGCACAAGAAGCTCAACCGCGAGGCCAGCCAGTCGCGGCCCGACATTCTGCACCAGGAGCTCATGGCGCTGCTCGACTCGCCGCTCAACAAGGCCGGCTACCTCAAGGTGCGTGTGTGCGAGGCTCTGGCCGTTCGTCCGCGCTCGAGTGTCGCGCGTGGCCTGTGTGCGCTGACTGTGCGCGCGGCTTGCTTGGACTCGGACAGATGTACATCATGAGCACCAAGGGCGTGCTCATCGAGGTGAGCTCGCAGATGCGCGTGCCGCGCACGTACAAGCGCTTCGCCGGCCTCATGGGTGAGTCACGCAGTCCGTAGCTGGCTGTCTAGTGCACTGGAGCGCTGGGGGCTCGTGACTGACGCGGAATTGGCCGTCTCGTGTGCCTGTGCCGCTTGTCTTGGCAGTGCAACTGCTGCACACGCTCAAGATCCGGTCGTCGGACGGCAAGCAGACGTTGCTGAACGTGATCAAGAACCCTGTGACCAAGTACCTGCCGGCCAACAGCAAGAAGTACGCGCTCTCGCGCACGGGCACGCTCGTGAACCCGTGGGAGTTCGTCGAGTCGCTGCCCAAGGACGAGCCCGTGGTCTTCATCTTCGGCGCCATGGCGCACGGCCACATTGACAAGGACAACACCAACTACGTACGTCTCTCTCTCTCTCCAGCCAGCGCCACGACTCATTCCCAGCCCTCACGTGTCTTTATGGACTTCTACCGCTTGTGATCCGCCTCTTTCCAGCTGGACGAGACCATCTCCATCTCCGAGTACCCGGTACGTCTCCCTCTCCTCTTCTCGACCACGCCCCACGTGCTTGTCGCCTTGCAATGGCACTTCCAGGACTCACACGGCCTCGTTTCCGATGCGGCTACCTGTTGTGTCGCTGCGCATGGAATAGATGAGCGGCGCGCAGGCCATCTGCCGGCTCCTGAACGGCTTCGAGCGCCACTGGGGCATCCTCTAGGCGTCCACACGGCCGTAGCCCCTGCACTCTCTTCCCAAACACACACGTCACACGCAAACAGCGCCGATTCCCACCCGAACACGCCTGCATTTCCCTCACTCGGCGTCCCTCGTCAGCCTCGTGCTTTGCTCCGCTGTGCCACGTCAGGCTCCCGCCTGGAAGGGCGAGCCGGGCAGGTCTCGGGCGCCCTGCAGCACGCGCTCCTCGAGCGAGAGCGGCTTCTCCTGCGTCTGCATCTGCGCCTGCCGCTGGTCGAACACGGCCTTGCGGATGGCGCCCTGCGTGGCGTCGTCGTAGTCCTGGAGCTGGCGCCGCGAGTCCACTTGGCTCGTGTCGATCTGCGCGTCGCCCCGCAGCGCGCTGGCCCACCACGTCGGCCGCAGCTTCTCCAGCGAGAGACTGAGCGAGCGCTGGCCTTCCAGGGACCAGACGCTCTCGTCCGCGCGGATCTTGTCGCCCAAGGCGCCGTCCAGGAGCGCCGACCCCGGCCGCTGTTTGAGCGCCACGCGCACGCGCGAGCTCTCGATGCGCACGTCCAGGTCCTTGGCGCGCGTGGGCTCCGGCAGCTCCACCTGGATCTGCAGCAGCCCAACAGCACAGCACAGAGCATGCAGGACAGCAAGGCGTGAGCTGCTTGTGGCCGGGCCGGCCGGTTCGCGCTCTCGGGCGTTGGAGCCACGCACCGACACGTCCTCCAGCGTCTGCGTCCACGTATACGCGTCCGTGGCGCCGCCATTGCCTACAGGCACTGCAGACGTGAAGCAAGCAGGTCTCAGTTCACGGTGCAAGCTGCAACAGCAATGGACACGTGCAGACAAGAAGAGGGAGGCCTCTTACCTTGCTTGCCTTCCGCCGTGAGCTGCGGCTTGGGCTTGGGCTGCGGGCTCGGCGTCGGGCGCTGCGGCGCGCGTGGCGTCGGTGCTGGAGCCGCCGCGTCGCGCGCAGGGCCCGCGTGCGCTTGCGTACTGCACGTTGGCGCTATTGGCTTGACTTCTGCGGCCTCGTGACTGCTGTCACCGCCGTCCAAGTCGCGCAGCGGGTACTTGCGGAAGGCCTGGAGTACCTGGACGCACTCACAAGGCGGTGCGGTGAGCTACGGTCCCGCGGAAGCCACAGGAGTGATCCTTGCGTGCCGTGTCCATACCTTTTGCTGCGCCTGGCCCGGGAGGAAGCCCATCTTGCGCGCGCGCGGGTCGCGCGTGACGGCGTAGAAGTCGGTCTTGCGGTGCAGGAAGTCGAAGAAGCAGTCCAGCAGCGGGTCCACGCCGCCGCTCTGCTGTGCGAGCTGCTCCAGCAGCGCGTCCAAGCGCCCGGGCGCGGCGCTCATGGCCAGCATCTCCTGCCGCATCTTGCTCGTCTCGCTCGCTCAACTCGGAGGAAGGAAGATCGGGCGGGCGTCTTTTCCACCAATCCCACATCTGGATTCCGCCTCAACACTCCTTTTCCACCAATCCTCGACGCGTACCACGCTAAAAAGGAAGCGCTCGCCACGAGGAGACAGCGAAAACACACGCGAAAGGCGAGGAAGCACGAGCGCCAAGCTGCTCGGACGCCTTCCGCGCTCCCTCCACGAGCCCCCAGAGCCCCGTAGCCGCACGCACACACCCGGACAGGTCCGCGGCGATCAGGAGAGCATGTGGTCGGCGCTGCAGCACGCCAAAGAGGCGGCCTGCGGCTTCGCGCGGCGACACAAGAAGCTGCTGGTGGTGACGGGCGTGGGCGCCGTGTGCGCGGGCGGCGCCTACTACGCGTACCGCCGCGTGCTGGGCGAGGCGGAGCGCTTCACGCAGCAGCTGCAGCGGCAGATGGCCGAGCACCAGCGGCTGCAGCTCTCTCTGGGCAGCACCACGGAGGAGAGTCGCGCCACGGTGCGGCGCTTCCTGCCTCGCCTCAAGACGCGGCTGTACCAGCTCGTGGACCTGGAGAGCGTTGTGCAGGAACTCAAGACGCTGGACAAGACGAGCAAGACGCGACGCAACGCGCTCTGGGAGGACGCCAAGCTGCTGGCCTTCACGCGCTACGTGACGGCGCTGGTGGCCTTCGGGCTGTGGCACTTGCTGGTCTTCGCGCAGGTGGCCGTGATCGGCAAGCGCGTGTTCGAGAAGGCCTCTCGTGGCCCCAGCGCACCGCGCGCGCATCAGGACGACGCGGAGGAGAAGGCGCAGCACGCCTTCCTGAGCTCTGGGCTCGAGTACTTCCTGGACGAGGCGCTGGGCCGCATCAAGACGCACGTGGAGCGCGTGGTGCGCACCAACCCGCGCCTACAGAGCTGGCAGGTGAGTCGCAAAGCCGCCGTGCAGCGCGAGGAGCTCAACGAGTTACTACAGGAGCTCTTCCTGGGTGTGCTGCCCTCACCCGCGGCCGTGACGGCCGCCGAGGCGCAGCAGGACGTGCCGGAGCTGCAGCTCTGGCGCAGCTTCCTCATCTACGCGGACAAGCAGCCCGGGCAGGACGAGCACGTCATCAGTCTGCTCAACGACCTATGGGACCTGCTGGAAAGCGACCTGCTGGCGCCGGCGCTGCAACACAGTCTCGGCTTCCTGTGCGGCAACGCCTTCCAGGACCTGTGCGATGTGATCTACGGGCCCCACGAGCGCCAGGAGCCGTCGTCGCGGGTGCAGGAGCTCCCCGACGCGGCCGGAGAGCCCAGCGACAAGCCCAAGGCGGCGCCTCCGCTGGCCAAGCTCATCCCGTGTCTGCAGAGCGAGATGGCCAAGCTGCTGCAGGCCGCGGGGCCCGAGAGCTACGCGGACAAGTACTCGCAGGGCGTGGGCGAGATGGAGGCCTTCCGCAACTTCTACGAGGCCGTCTTCTTCCAAGGCAGCGGCGACGGCGACGCCTTCTTCGGCTCGCCGCTCATCTGACGCGTTGGCCACTCGAGGTGGACATCACGAGCCGGCGGGGAGACGACGGAGCATAGGGGCACGTAGGTGCAGAGCTAGTGCGCGTGCTGGCGGGTGGACGCCGACGCGCAGGGGCCAGGGCGCAATGGCCGCGGTGGCGCGTAGCAGGACACCCGGGTAGGCAGGACAACATGCATCTATTCTTCCCAAGCAGAGGCAGCCAGAGCCCGGTCGAGCTCGTCCACCATGGTCCACCTCTCCATGGCGGCGACAGGAGCGGGCTCGGCTGGCCGGCGGTCATATTGTGGACACTGGTGGACGCCAGAGGACACCAGCGGACACTGGTGGACACTGCTGGCCGGCTAGTCGTGCGCAGCCAGGTCCATCCTGGCGGCCAAGTTGGCCGGCGCGTGGTGTTTGCGGCGCAACTGGCGCGGGTGGTCGATGGGCGTCGGACGCGGCGGCGCGGGCGTGGACGCGGACGCCTTGCCCAGCAGCTGCGTGTACATGCTCACGGAGAAGTCGACGCTCTCGTAGAGGTAGACGGAGGTCTTGCTGGCCCAGGACACGTGGATCTCGGCCTCCTGCGGTGGGTGCACGTACTGCACGCAAAAGTTCTTGGCGCGCATGCACTTGGCCTGGCCGTGGCGCTCGCAGATCTTGCGCAGCGTCACGACCCGCTTGAGCCTGGGCATGCCCTGCAGCAGCTCCAGCACCTTGAGCATGAGCGTGGGCCCAAACATGACGTTGTTGATGAACACCACGGTGGCGTCCATGAGCCGCGCCTCGTCAGGCGGCGCGCAGATGTCGCCCTGCAGCACCTCCAGCCGCTTGCCGCGCAGCACCTCCAGGCTGCGCGCTTCCAGGCGAGCCAGCGCCTTGTGGCCTTCGGTCACACGGTTCTGCATGAGCTCCAGCCCCACGGCAGCCCGGCACGGCGTCTGCAGCGCCGCCTGCACCAGGATCTTGCCCGTGCCGCAGCCCAGGTCGAAGAACACGTCGTCCTTCTCCAGCCGCAAGAAGGGCAGGATCGTGGAGCTCACTGACTCCACCGACACTTCGCCGTACGTCATGAGGCGCCGGAATTCCTCCAGACTCAGCTCCTCCACCTCCTGCGAGCGAGTACACGCGCTCGTCTCCGCGCGCACCGTCTCCGTCGTGATGTTGTACATGCTGCGGTCGTCCTGCTCCTGCTCCTCGTAGAGCTCCGCGATGAGATCCTTCACCATCCTGGCCTCAAAGTCCGTCGTCTCGTGGCCGAACGTGGCCTCCAGCGAGCGCCGACTCTTCTTGGGCAGCGTCGACTTGCGAGGCGTCTTCTTCTGCTCGTCCTGCATGGGAGACAGCAGTCCGCACGGACTTTTCCCCTTGGCAGCCGCCGCCTTGGGTCTCGGGACGCCCGGACTCTTCTTCCTGCCTCTCCTGCCTTCCTTCGTGGCCGGAGAAGCCGCCATCTTCATGCCCTTCTCCTTGGCAGCCGCTGCAGCGCGGGCAGCGGCCACAGCGGTCGCCGCGGGCCGAGCACTCAACGCCTTCTTGATCGAGTTGGTCTTGGCTGCAACTGCACCCGCTCGTCGCTTCCGTGTGGACGTGGGCGTGCCGTCCGACGGCCGTAACAGATCAACC
The DNA here is from genome assembly GCA_023338205.1 of Halophytophthora polymorphica. Taxonomy (NCBI): domain Eukaryota; phylum Oomycota; class Peronosporomycetes; order Peronosporales; family Peronosporaceae; genus Halophytophthora; species Halophytophthora polymorphica. Next base: position 5,705 of record JAADYJ010000139.1, on the reverse strand, counting down.
GCTCGGCGCTTGCGGGAACTGCGACGCACGGACGTCGCGCTGGCGTCAGTCGCCGAGTCTTCGGCCAAGGACTCGCTCGAGCGCTCGTCCGGCCGCTGGGCCTTCTGGCTTCGCAGTTGGTGCGCATGCAGCGTCGCAGCCTTCAGGAAGAGCGCGCGGGTCTCGCCATTCGACGACGAGGAAGAACCGGACGACGTGTGGGTCGCCGACGGACCTGTGCGGGCCGAGGCGGTCGTCGTCTTGGCCTTTGTGCCCTGCGTGGGTCCCGTCGTGACTTCCTCCTTGGGCTCTTGGACCTCCTCTACCTTGACTGGAGGCTTGCTGGTCTCCTCCACTTGCGTCTCGGCCTCTTCCTCGGTCGTATGCTCGCTCTGTGGCAGGGATCTCTCTGCTGTATTGTCTTGGAACGGCTCGAGCACTGACAGCGGAATCAGCACCTCTGCAGTGTCCGTGTGCCCATGCTTCGCCCCCTGCGTAGCCCCAGCAGCCCCCGCAGTCTTCGACCGAGACGCAGTACTGGCGACAACGGCAGCATCAGGTTCTGCATCCACAGGCGCGTGCAGTATCTCCACATTGTGCTCCGTGTTGGCCTCCAACGGACGCTTCCTTTCTGGCTCCGACGCCGCGGCGACTGTCGTACTGGACTCACGCAGCGCGTGGAGCAGCGGAGACACGAGCGAGATCATGCGCTTGGCTCTCCTATCCCTCTTCTCCACCACCTCTTCCAGCGGCGTGGGGACGACGTCCTCTCCATCCGCGACGAGCACCTGGAGCGATTCCACCGGCGTCTTCTGCGCGTGCATCGCGTCCGGAGCCGCTACAGACACCAGTGTGGCGTCCTCCACCGCTGCAGCAGTAGGAGAAAGCACAGGAGACGCAGGAGAAGACGGTAGACTGACCGAGCGCACGGGCGAGAGCTGCAGCACCACAGTAGGCGCGGGCGAGGTCGCGCCCGAGGGCACGGCGGAGGAGCAAGGCGAGCCGTCCAGCACCAGCTCCGCGTCCAGGCCCACGTAGTCGTCGCTGCAGCTGTCGGTGTCCGGGGCGGGCTCATGCGGGCTGATGGCCCTGGGCGCATCCCGGGCGTGCGCGTGCGCGCGCCGGCGGAGCGGGCGGTTGGCCGGCCAGCGCTTCGCCATTTCGGCCCTTCTTCTAGCTCTGATAAGGCTTGACCTTTGAATTTTCAAACCGGGACCGCTTAGTGACACGGCACTAAACGATCTGCGATGCTCCGGTCATGCGCTTGGTCATCTCCACGAAACAGTGTGTTTGAAACTGATATCTGACAAGGGGTAGAGGTTTCATTGTTTGAAGCTAACTACTGAGTGGTAATGACAATCCTGTACGTTCAAATGCCCTTCCCACCCCTTGTCCTCAAACGCATTCATGCGGATGAATGACTAGAACTCTGATCTTGCGCCATAGTGACGTGACACTAAAATACTTTGGCAACGGCGCTTTCTCCAGGAGCAGCACCAGCATGGCCGGCATCCAGCCACCCCGCCACCGCTACCACCATCACCTCCTCCATGAGCTTCCTCTCGCCGTCCACATGCAGCAGCTCGCTCTGGACGCGTCTGCCACGCGCTCCGTTCTTATCTCCATGTATTTCCTGGTTATTCCTGCCAAACTCGCCCGCCCGCATGAAGCAGGAGAGCAGGCTGATAAAAGAAAGCAAACGGGTCACGAGCCACCTCCTAGACGCTGGAGATGCAGGCCATCTGCGACGCCGACACGCACAGGGAGCCGCTTAGAGCGAGCTGTTGTTGCGGCTGGGCGGCTTCCACTGGTAGGCGCCCTCGTGGTACTGGAAGCCGACGCGGCTCGTGAGCTCGTCGCTCTCCTTGGGGCCGCGCGAGCCGAAGGCGTAGGGCAGCGGCTTGACCTTCTTGCTCTCGATCTCGTCCAGCAGCGGCGTGAAGATCTGCCAGGCCGCGCGCAGCTCATCGTCGCGCACAAAGGCGGCCTGCTTGCCGCGCAGCACGTCCAGGATGAGCCGCGTGTAGGCGTCGGGCACCTCCGTGCCTTCGTAGCGCTGCGCGTACGACAGGTCCAGCTCGCTCGAGATGGCCTTGGTCTGCAGGCCCGGGCTCTTGACGTTCATCTTCATGTACACGGCCTCGTCGGGCTGCAGGCGCAGCACCAGCTCCTGCACGGGGATGTCCACGCCCGGGAACATGTGGTCGGCGGCGGCGGGCGGCTTGAACTGCACGCGGATCTCGCCCTTGCGCTCGTTGAGCGCCTTGCCGGCCTTCATGATGAAGGGCACGCCTGCCCAGCGCGGGTTGTTGACGTACATGACTGTGGTGGCAAAGGTGGGCGTGACCGAGTCCTTGGGCACCGTCGGGTCCTCGAGGTAGCCCGGCTCGTTGCGCTCCTTGTCGCCCTGGTACTGGCCCAGCACCGTGTTCTCGAGCTTGAGCGGCTGGATGCAGTTGAGTACCTTGACCTTCTCGTCGCGGATGTAGTTCGAGTAGTTCTTGCCCGCCGCGAGCACGGGCGGCTCCATGGCCACGAGCGAGAGCACCTGCAGCAGGTGGTTCTGCATCACGTCGCGGATGATGCCGTACGAGTCAAAGTATCCGCCACGGCCCTGCGTGCCAATGTCCTCCTTGAACGTGACCGTCACGCTCGAGATGTAGTGGTGGTTCCAGATGGGCTCGAACATGGTGTTGGCGAAGCGCACGACGAGCAGGTTCTGCACCATCTCCTTGCCCAGGTAGTGGTCGATGCGGTAGATCTCGTCCTCGCCGTAGAGCGCGCCCATGTCCTGCGACAGCTTGTTGAAGGACGACAGGTCGTGGCCGAAGGGCTTCTCCACGATGAGGCGGTTCCAGCCGCGCGTCGTGAGCGCCGCCTGCTTGATGCTCGTGCCGATGGGCACGAAGACCGTGGGCGGAATGGCAAAGTAGAACAGCCGGTTGGTCACGGGCAAGGCCTGCGCCTCCTCCAGCGCCTCCATCTCCTTGCTCACGGCGCCCACGGCCTCGGCCGAGTCGTACGCGCCGTTGCGGTACAGGCACTTGGCCAGGAAGGCCTCCTTCTTGGCCTCCGTCGCGTCGTCCTTGCCCAGCACCTTGATGTACGGCGCCAGCTGCGCGCGGAAGTCCTCCTCCTTCTTGGCGCTGCGCGCGTAGCCCACGATCACCACGTGCTCCGGCAGGTAGCCCGACACGTACAGCGCAAAGAGCGACGGGTACGTCTTCTTCTTGGCCAGGTCGCCCGACGCGCCGATCACGAAGATGGTCAGCGCTGACTCGAGGTACTCGCACGCGTTGCGCTCGTCCACGGCCGCGGCCGACTGCTGCGCGCTGCCCGACAGACTCATGTTGATCTTTGCGTCCAACTCGGCCTCTTTCTTAATGCGCCAGCCCAGGCTCAGGCGCCGCTTGAACTGTGACAGCATTGCTGGCTTGGATTCACACTCTCGACTGTTCTCCGCCCTCCAAGCTCGGGATTTGGAAGGGGGAGCCCAAGCAGCCATCTGAGAGCCGACGACGTCATCACCCCCGGCGCCGGCTCCCCGTTTGCATCAACGCAATTGGCGCAGAAACGGGACGTTTGCGCCTACCATTGGACAAAAGGGCGGGCGGCCCGCCGGTGATTGGGCAAATGGGACCTTGTCGCTTGATTGCTCACCGACCATTGGTCCAGAGAACTCACGCCGGAGCGGGGTTTTAACGAATCCCGGCCCGCCCCGTCGTGTGCCTGCGTGGCCTTATCTGGGCCGGCACCGGACAGATTCGGCGACCGTCCTACCCGAGCTGCACAGATGCCCGCACCGCGCGCGAGGCTCGCAGCACAGCAAGGCCCCGCCACCGCCTCGCTCGCGCCTCCGTCCGAGCGAGACGCCGCCTTGCTCGCTTGCGACGTGTAGAGACACACGTGACGCGGTCGTCCGCATAATCGGCGGTTGATGGAAATCAACGCAGGCAACGTAATCAGACTCAGTTCACATTGCGAGGATGACGGGTGACTGAGCTTCTTCACCAAAAGTAGTAGATGCTTCGGAAAATGACCAGTTGTTCTGCTAGAATAGGAAAGGTGCTTAAATTGGTTAACTACATCTGGATGTTTTAGTAGTACTTCAATGCATAAGGGCGATTTTATTGGATAACGCTACGGGTAGTTCGGTCGAGGACTCATCCTATCTGCTTCGTTGGCACCTCGTACCTTCGGAAGCGCTTCGCGGGCACACCGAGCTTCCAGCGCTTCTGGCCGTGGCAGTACGGGCACTCGCATTTATCTCCACAACTGCGGACCGTATGAACACGGGGTAAAGTAGACGACTGTGTAGCGCACACCGCACAGAGATATTGTTACTTGCTTTTGTATCACATGCAAAAAGCAAGTGTACCAATCTAGTCACTTATCTGGCAAAAACGTATGCTACGTCCAGTTCAGTAGTATTACTGGTCAAAACGCCCTCTAGCTCAACCAATGGGAGCTCAGTCTATAGGTGAAGCAGACACAACGAGATTCCATTCACAGACACCACTACATGACTGCGGAGAAATTCCTAGCGCGCCTGTGGACCAGTCCTCACATATGCTTCTTCTGAGCCACCGTAGGAAGCTTTTATTTTCTTTCTCGGTGCGAACAGCATCGTGTGCTTGTCTGGGTTAGCTTCGCGAACCAGTCGAAGCACGGTCGCGACCGCCAACTCACCCAGTGTGCGCTTCCGTTTCGACGGCGAGTTAGTTGATTCATACCGACACGAAACAGAGACGCGGCTCGATCCTCCGTCATGATCCTCGGAACGTCCATTCCTGCCTGGCGCATGCTCCACTCAATGTGACCCATCATGGTCGACTACTCCGAGAACGTCTGGCGCATTGCGGAGCTGGGGAGATTGTGCGTGTGAATACTGCGAAGACGGGGGTATCCAGCCAACCGGTGCCCAAACCACCATAGCATCCAAGCTCCAAATACATCTGTCTTTGGAAACTGAAAGCTTTTAGGCAGTCGGTGGAGCTTACCATCGTAGCAATACGTTGGCTGAGCCGTCGCAGCCTCCGGTACTGGTGAAGCTGGTGCTGGATGCTGCAACCCATCTTGGTTGAGCATTTTGCCGATTGATTCTTCCAGCATTTGCTGCGTCATGCTTCCTGCGATGGCGCCCTCTTCATCTAGTAGTCTTTCCATGCTGGCCAGCGTGATGGCTGGTAAACCGTTGACAAACCGCTGGAGCTTCATGTTCTGTCGAAATAACTCGACATGTGGAGGGATTCCCGTCGCCTTTGTGGGAAAGCGCTGCCTATCAAAAGCGCCCTCGATCACAAACGCCACGCTGCGTTATCTGGCGGCGCGGCGATTCTCTCCTGGGACTAGGCCGACGTAATTCCTGAGGCTCGATCCTGGCTTCAAGAGAGAGCTTGAGGCGGGTGGTGGCTTCGCACGGTAGTTCTTCGCACTTGGCCGAGGTGGTCTTCTCACTGACCGGTCTTCGTTCTTGTTTCCGAGGCACTATCAGTTGCCCCGCCTTCGTCGATCGTGGCCCTATCGATTGCCACGCGACGGATCGGTTTAACGTGCCGCTCCGCGACACGATGGGTTGGGGGGTGAGGACGCAACCGCAAGAACACTTGCTCGCCAGCGAGCCGCGTTATCGGGGCGGCGAAGGCTGGACAATCGCTCGATCGCGCTATCGGGGCGGTCGAGTCGATCGAGGGTGTCGATCGGGGGCCACTACAGCAAGGAAGGTC
>JAADYJ010000138.1:0-35198 GCA_023338205.1 Halophytophthora polymorphica | reverse complement strand
GGGGTGCGCGCTTCGCCGCCAGCATGATGGCCGCGTTGTCCCGCGCCAATGCAGCTTCGAACGCCGCCGCGGTTGCCACGGCCCTTCGCTTCTCAAACTCCGCGTCGAGGGCCACCCAGTCTTGGTCGAGAACGTCAAACTTCATGCCGCGCAGCGTGGCGACGAGGTACGCGCCGATGGCAGCAGTAGTCTTCAGAGTGTGGTGAATCGTGGTCAGGTTGATCCTGAGCGCTTTAGCGTCGGGACGCTTAATCTTGTCCCTTTCGATCTGCGCAAACCACGCGTCGAGAGTAGGGTGGAAGAAGGGCACCCACTCGCTTCATGGGACGCAACAAGGTCAGTTAGCAGCACTACACGCAGCAGCAACGCAACACTGCGACCAACCTGTGCTGGCGTATTAATTCCCCGAGCGGCAAAGATTGCTACATGTCGTCGACGTCGATCTCGTTCGGATCCGCTGGCGTCTCCACCGCTTCTGCTGGAGCAGGAGCCGAAGCAACAGCCTCAGTACTGGGCGCTTTCTCCGCTTTCTCGGCCTCTGGGGCGTCCTCGCCCATATCATCGTCGTCGTCGTCCAGATCGATCGCGTTCGGGTCGTCCACCGGCGCCGCACTTTCGCCGCTTACGAATGGCGCCGTGACCACGTGTGGGAGCTTGAGCATCTCCAGCAGCAGGTCCGTCTGCGGGTTGCCCGTGACCAGCACGGGGCCCTCCTCTTCGCCGTGGGCGGGCGCCGTCTTCACAAAGTCCGTGAGCCACTCGCCGTCGGCCTTGTCCAGCTTCTTCTCGGCCACAAATTCCGCCAGCCGCTGCTTGACCCACGCAATGTCCTTGTCCTCGATGCGCAGCTCCTCCTGCGGCACGCGCGGCGCGTACTTGTTAGACGACGCCAGGTGGTGCGTCGCGCGAAGAATGGCGAGCCATTCCAGGTCGAACATGATCTTGGGCGCTGGCTTGGACGTCGTGGGCGTCTCCACCGTCTCCGCCGTCGCCGTCTCTGTTGTCTCCACACCCGCGGCACTAGTGCTGTCGACACTCGAGTCAACAGGCTTGGTCTCTACCCTCGCTGTCGTCTCCTCCATAGAAACGCCCTTCGACTCGCCCGGCATCAGGTCCAGCACCTGCAGGAACTCCCGTCGCGGGAGACACTTGTCCAGCGCCAGGAACTTGGTCGTGGCCGGCTTGGCCACTGGCTTCTCCCCCGTCTCGCCCGCCGAGGCCGTGTCTTCACTCGTAACAGGCTGCTTAGCGGCGTCTTCGGTCTTGTCTGGGTGCGTTACGATGGCGGCGAATTTGACGTGCAAATGCGCGGCAAACCAGTGCTGCGGCCGCAGCTGGTAGAGCAGGAACTCGCCGGCGGGGCTGCCCAACGAGTTGGACTGCACCTCCTGCGTGAAGAAGGGCTTGCGACGCAGCAGCCGCGGCAGATCTCCGTACTGTTCAATGCCGCGCGGCCAATCGTGCGAGAGGAAGACGCCCAGGGCGCTCTTGTCCACCTGCTGCACGTGCGAGAGCTGGAAGACCTCGAGCTCGCGCACATGGTAGACGCTGCGCATGGAGTTGTTGTCGAACGGCAGCGACTCAAAGTGGCCGGCCGTGTAGTCCTGCTGCTTGTAGATGCCCGAGAGTCCGGCGATGCGCAGGCCAGCCACGTTGATGACGCCCGCTGCGCCCAGGTAGAAGATGTTGGGCGCCACCCAGCCGCCGTAGTGCAGCTCCTGCAGGTAGCCGGACGCCTCGTGGTTGCCGCCCACGAAGACCGTGAGCACGGGCGCCGTCTTCTCGCGCGAGTAGTACCTGTGGAAGGCGTGCATGGCGCGGTACTTGGGCGGACACGCCAACGTCTCGAGGTCGCGCGCGTTGCGCATGCACTCAAAGTCGCCGCAGCACAGCAGCAGCTCGATGGGCCGCGTCGGGTCCATCTCGTTCACGAAGTTCACAGTCGCGTAGATGTCGTCCAGCATGCCGTGAGCGCAGCCCACCACCGCCACGCGCACCATCTCACCCAGCGCTTCTTCTTGCTGCGTAGCTGTCGAGTGGATGGATCTCAAGTGTCAACTGTACGAGCTGCTGCACATGAACCTGTTGATTGGCATAATCCCAGAGAACAGAATAGTACGTTTCGACGTCGGACTATTGCCGATACAAAAACCAAGTACAGCCCGATATCCAGGAATTCCGGAATTCTTGGATATCGGGCAGGCTGTACTTGGGTTTTGCATCACCATTATCCGGATAATTGAAGTCCGAGAAGATTGGTTGAATCACGTGATGCTCAGCGCGTCACGTCAGTTAATTGATACGGGAACCGTTCTTTACCGAGTCGGTTGGCTGGCAAGCGCGAGCAACCCCAACAAAGCGGCGGAAACGCGAGCACAAGCAGAAGCTGCCAAGAGCGCGTTGGCTTGAGCCTCTGCCTGCGTAGGAGACGACAATGAGCCGCGGACGTGGACGTGGGCGCGTGCGCTTCGGCGGCAGCCGCGACTCGGTGCTGGCCGACGTGCTGGACGAGACGCGCGAGGACCTGGGGCTCTCGCACAACCAAATGGAGCTGCTGCACGTGAGCGGCCCGGATCTGCGGCTTGAGCGGCACCTGGAGCGGGGTCCGAGCGTCACTAACCGCCGTTAACGTGCATCGTGCTTGCAGGCGGAAGGTAGCGCAGCGCTGTACCCGCCGCTGGAGCTTCCGCAGCCCGATGTGCTCTCGGACCGCGACGCGTACTTGGTCCAGCGGCAGCGCATCTTGGCGCACAAGCTGGAGAACTTGTATCAGCCGTGGGAAGCCGACCCCGCCGGGCCGGACGCCGCGGGCGCCGCCACGGACCCGGCCGCCTTTGTGCACGTGACCATGCCCGAGACGCAGAAGGCCAACGAGGTGTTCGTGCCCGAGGAGCTGCGCGCCAACACGCTAAGCGGCCTGCGCACGTCGAGCGCCTCGGGCCTCCACCGCGGCATCATGCAGCCGCGCGCGTTCGAGACGGTCTTCAAGTCGCTGGAGGCGCAGGAGAAGCGGCTGGCGGCCGAGAAGGCCAAGGCGGCCGAGCAGGAGGCCGAGGACGGCGACCTGGACGACGCCGACGAAGATCTGGGCGACGACATGAACGACTACACGTTCGACTACTACGACAGCGACGCCGTAAGCGACGAAGGCGACGAAGAAGTCTTCTTCTAGCGCGCTGGGCTCGCACTCGAGCACGGAGCCGCGTGGCCCGAGCTCCTTGTATTTATTTGCCGCCATCTAGACTTGCTCCGGCGCAAATACAGCCCCGTACACACACGTCCACGTTGCGGGCCTCTTCTCGGCCTCTTGGCCACCAACATGACGACACTCGGGGCTCCATGGAAGCAGGAAAGGCAGGTGCATTGACTGCGGAGGAGAAAAAGGAAGAGAGCAATGTACGACAGCCCACGCACGGCTTTGGGGCGCGTACGCGACGGCTCTTGGCTCGGGATGGCGTCGACCACGTCGTCCGAGCAAGTGGCACAGCAAGCGACGCACTGAACGCTCACTCGTGCTCCCCAGAGAGCAGCGACGCGCCCAGAGGCGCCAGGCGGCCGTCTTCGTGTGCGTTGGCCGAGGACGCGGCGCCCTCCGGCGCGAGCTCCGAGCTCTTCTGCGCCAAATTGGACAGCGAGTAGTTGTACATGACCGAGTAGTTGGCCGGCGCGATGGCCGCGGGCTTGGCGCGCCGGATGATCTCGCCCGGACGCGGCCGCGTGCGCGGCCGGCCGCGTGGCTTGCCCGTGCCCCGTGGCTTCTTCTTGGCCATCTTGGAGGGCCGGCCGCTGGCCACGCGGCCGTTCTTGTCGTAGCCCAGCTCGCCTTCTTCGTCCTTGACGGCCTGCTCCTCCGTCGTGGGCTGGGCCGTCGCGTCCTTCGTGGCTGCGGTGAGCCCTGGAGCCACCATGCCCGGGAAGCCAGGCAGGAGCGGCAGAGGTAGTCCATAGCCAAACATGGGGAACTGCTGCTTGAGCATCTTCTCCGCGTCCGCCTTGGCGCGAGCCACCACGTCCTTCTTGGGTGGCCGCCCTCGCTTGCGCTTGGGGGCTTCTTCCGTCGCGGGTGGCGCCAGTGCCGCGCCGAAGGCCCCGCCCAGCATGTTGTAGCTCTCGCTACCAGTGGCAGGCGTGGCCAGACTCGCAGAGTCCCCACTGGGCTGGAACGACGTGGTCGTCGGGGGCGACGTGGTCGTCGTCGTCGTCGTGGAAGCCGCCGTGGTGGGCTGCGAGGCGTCTGCGCCCGCCGCGGCCGCCAGCGCCGCCGCCTGCTGCTGCAGCGGCATCATGAAGGGCATCATGGGCATCATGAAGAGCGCGAGCTGCTGCGTCATGGCCGCCATCTCGCTGGGGCTCATGTTCTGCAGCTGCTGCTGCTGCAGTTGCAGGAGTTGGAGCTGCTGCTGCTGCAACTGCTGCTGGAGCGCGAGCTGCTGCTGCTGCGAGAGCTCGCCCGCCGCCGCGCCCTTGCCCGCCTCTCCGCCCGCCGGCCGCTTGCCGTCCGCGCCCGTGGCCTGCGCGTTCATGGCGAGCAGCACCTGTGGATCCGCTGCCTGTACCTTCCGCTGGTGTCGCTTGGGAGCCGGACAGTTCGAGCTCTTCGACGTCTGCCGAGCCTGAGGGAGAACGACCGAGTTTCTTCCTCTCGTTGTCCGCCGTGCCGATTTTCAAACCAATAATGAGTGGGCAAAGCGCTCGCGCTGCCGCCCATTCGCGAAAAATCAAGGAAAAACCTCGTCCGCAGAAAGAAGCGCAGCCAGAGACGAGGTTTTACGCCTGTCGCGAGGTTTTTCATGGGCTGATTTGAGTTTCGCGCGGTTGAAGGAGCGTTGGGGGAGATGATTGGCGGAAAAGGCCGCCTGGCGCCAGATGATTGACGGAATTCAACACGGCGACCAGTCATATTGACCAATGGCAGCGCTGCGAGCCTTCTCTGAAACCTGCGTTCGCCAAAGGTCGCGGCCGAGTGGTGCGAACCGATGCTCTCCTTTCGATGCGGACGCCTCGCGTCTGGCCTTGGAGCGGTGATAAGACTCCGTGGCGTGCTCGTCGCATTGCACGCTGGTCGCAGAGCGGTGAGGCGCTGCTGCCGCTAGTGTGCGCCTCGCGTCGTCTCGGTGCAGCAAGCCGGGCAGCTCCAGGCTTCTTGCAATCGCGACGCTAGCCTCCCAGGAGCAACTCGCAGGGGGGCCAACAGCACGACACGGAGGTCGTATCGTAGTCTGAGCGCTGCTGCTGACGGTTCACCAGCTCGGCGTTGTTGGACGCGCGGTGCCCAGCTCCTTCCACCTCTGCTAGTATAATAGCGTTGACGTCCGGGCAAAGCTGTGCTCTCCTCTGCAAAAGAAGTCTGTCATCCTCTGCAGTAAACACTGTTACGCCGCCATGCTAGCTCACAGGAGCGTCAGATTGTTTGACGGCCTGACGCAGCACCAGCGGCACAATCGCACCGACAGTGATGGCTGGCGTCCATGTATTGCAGACGAAACGAACTGCCGTCGGAGAAAGCAGGCACCACGACCATAAACCGCGATGGCCATAAACCGCGATGACCAACACGTCTGCAGGTCGCCGCACCCGTAAGCGAGTCAAGCGGCAGGAACGCCGCCTACCAGACCAGACAGACTCTTGGCCGTTCAACAATCCAGTCCCGGTGGTCGGTCCCTCTTCGATACCCACGGCAAGCGCGTTGCACCTGCTCCCGAAGCATGCAGCGTCAAGACCACTACATCTCGCATCGCCACTGGCCCAAACCATTCAACAATAGCTAGGAGCAGATCCAGCAGAGGCGCGGAGCTGCATGCGGCTGTCGAGCCCTGTCCACTGTTCCGCGCGCGACGCTGTCCGCTGCACGAAGAAGCAGAGCGCAGCGGCGTCGGGAGGATCATTCTCCGATTCGCCTCGCAGCGCACACGCTCGCCCGCTCCGTCCTGCAGCCAAGGAGAGGCGGCGTCCCCATGCCTCTCGACCGATCTGCTCTGCTTCCAGCGTCTCCGCGACGGTCGCGCTGGTCGTGGTCGTACTTAGCGGGGATGACCGCCGGAATGCGGTGTTTTAAACCTCTCGTGCGGATTTTTACGGCGTCTGCAGTTGCCACATGGGGTGTCGGGGTCAGGCGATTGTACTGATATTGCCTTCTCTCGAGCGGATTGCTTCGTTTTAATTGGCGCGTCGGCCATCCGAGTTGCAACATGAGGGTTCTCCTCCCCTCCGCACATGTCTTTGCGTCGCCTCTCTGCGGCCACCACCGCCAGACGCGGGGGCAGTCCTCAAAGAGCTCCTTCGGATCAAATCGCTTCGGCCGCCTCTCCGCCTCCTGTCCCCGTCACAATGAGCCTCATCCGCCAGTCCATGCGCGCCCTGAAGGCCGGTGCGTGCTCCCCCTCGCTGTGCTGCGCGCAGTGGTGCCGGTTGCGTCCCATTTACCCCGGAACTGACCGAGAACCGCGTGCGTGTGCGTCCTTGTGCGTGTGCGTTTCCTCGTGCAACAGTGAACACGCCGTCCGTGGTGCGCCCCGCTGTGGCGCGCTTCTCGACGGCCGCCACGCCCGCCTCGGACGACGACGAGGTGGTCATCCCGGTCGTGCACCAGACGCTCGAGTGGTGCCTGACGAGCCCGCCCCCGTTCCACCAGTTCGAGGAGGCGCCGCTGGTCATCGAGACGTACGGCGACGTGGACCCGTACCACCACTAGATGCGCTCCCCTGGCGTCTGCGTGACGCGTCTGGCCTACACCCGCGTGGCGACGTGGACGAGCTCCATGGCGCTCGTCCGGGGCCGTGCGGGCGCGCAGCGCGCCTTTGTCTGGCCTGCATAAGTATGAAGAACACAGAGCAAGTGGCCTTCCGCCCGTGCGCACGGACGTGACTCGTGCGCTCGGCAGCCGCGAGAAGAACGACGCAGACTCAATACAGAAGAAGAAAAAGAAGAAAGCACAACGCGTTGGCCACGGCCGCTCGGTCCGATTGGATAGCGTGCGCATATGGGAGAGCGAGCGTTCTCGTCGCTGCACTCGCCACTAGACGCTCTCGGACTTGCTCGGACTCGCGCCGTCTATCTCCGCCACGTTTCCTTGATGAGCTCAATGTCGGCCAGGTCGTCGTTGAGCATGGTGGTCAGGTGCTCCAGCCCCTGCCGCTGCTTGTCCAGGAACTACAACGCAGCACACACACACACACACAGAGCGCGCGCGCGCGGCGCAACGTCAGCTTGGCCACCTCGAGAGCCCCAACGCTTGGGTGCGAAAGCACCGGCCCATCGAACCTCGTGCAGCCGCTGCAGGTCCTGCGGGCTGAGCTGGCTGCTGGGCGCGGCCGGCGCCTGCTTGTGCACGCGCTGCAGCGCCACGGCGTCGTTGAGCCGCGCCTTGTACTGCCCCGGGGCGTCCAGCAGCGTCTGCAGCTTCTTGAGCGCTTGCCTACACGCACACACCACACACCACAAGCGCACAAGCCCAGGAGCCCACACAGCCACGCCGAGCACGTCGTGAGTCGGCCAGCTCGTCCACCGCGAGCACGAGCCCCAGAGCGCGCGCGATCTGCTCCACGTACGCCATCTGCATCTCCTCGCGCTGCAGCGGCTTGCCCAGGTTCTGCAGGAACTCAATGTCCTTCATGACCTTGACGAGCGCGTGGAAGAGCTGCGCGTGCTCGTGGCGACACTTGTCCAGCTTCTCTTCCGTGGCGCGCGTGTGCGTCTCCATCTCGCGCAGCTGCGCGCGCAGGTCGTCCGTCAAGCGGTTGTACTTGTCGGCGTGCTGCTGCTGCGCCTGCACGCGCTTGAGCAGGTCCTCGAAGCCCAGCAGCGCCACGGGCGCGCAGTGCAGCGGCTCGGGGTTGTCCAGCTCCGCCTGGCGCCACTGCCGCTCGCTAATGTGCGCCGGCCGCGTGTACAGGTGCCTCTGCGTCGGGTCCACCGTGTTGTAGAGCAGGAACTTGAAGCGCGACTGCGCCGGGTCCTGGTACGCCCACTTGACCGTGTTGAGCTGCGCCACGGACGGGTCCGAGGCCAGAATAATGGGCGCTGGCGCTGGCGCCGTCGCTGGGGCCGCTCCGGCCGCGGGAGCAGCGCCAAAGCCGCCGAAACCTGCGGATGGCGTCGTGCCCAAGCCGCCAGCGCCAGCGCCTGCAGTCGCGCCGAAGCCCGTGGCGCCCGTCGTGGACCCAAAGCCGAAGCCTGTGGCGCCTGTGCTCGCGGGTTTGGCGGCGCCGAAGCTGCTGCCGAAGCCAAAGCCCGTGGAGCCCGTCGTGGTGGTCGTGGCGGGCGCACTGGCCGTGCTGCCGAAGCCAAAGCCCGTGCTGCCGAAGCCTGAGGCGGCCGTGCTGGTGCCCGTGGGCTTCTGGCCGAATAGCGGCGGCTTGGCCGTGACGCCGGGCGTGCCGAAGCCGAAGGACGACGTGGAACTGGCCGCGGGGGCCGCCGACGCGCCGCCGAAGCTGAAGCTCGAGCTCGTGGCCGGTGCGGCGGCGCTGGTCCCGCCAAAGGAGAAGCCGGAGCCGCTGGCTGGGGCCGCTGCAGGTGTCGCCGACCCGCCAAAGCTGAAGCCTGTGGAGCCTCCGGCTGCGGGCGCTGGCGCTGGCGCTGCGCTGGACGCCGCGCCGCCAAAGCTAAAGCCGCCGGTGGATGCGGCCGGAGCGGATGTCGCGGGGGCGGCACCGCCGAAGCTAAAGCCGCCGCTTGCCGGCTGTTGCGCTGTGCTGCCGAACATGGCGCTGGAGCTTGGTGGGCTGCGCTACTGGTGCTGGGGAAGGCCGACGAACTGGGAGAAGCACACACACAAGAAAGGCACGAGAGCAAGACGCCAGGCCACGTGCGGCATGAGTTTGGCTGGATCGTGGCGCTTCTAGGACTCGTGCGGAGTCCGCAGAGGCGTGGACGAGCGCGCAAGCGTGTCGGGCGTGTAGCTGGTGTGATGCCCGGGCCGTTCGTACCTTTCTTCGCCGCGGGGGGCACCTGCAAGACGTCGGTGGCGATTGGGGTGGCCTGCTTTAGCTGCTTCCCGGACTTCCTTCCTGGCGTTCGGTTGCTTGCACCCACGGGTTTTGGCGCGGCGTCCGATTCGAATGGGTTATTTTTATTGGTCAAAATCCCGCTTGGAATTCTACCATTCGCTGAAAGTCTGTACGAAGCAAGGGGATTTGACCAATGGACGGCGTTATTTGGACTGAGACGGGAGGTACCGTGCGGCTCCCGGTAAAGTACGAGTGTCCGAGAAACATGGCTCGATCTTCAAGACCGAGAAGAAGCCAAAGCGGAAGTGAACGGGGAAGGCGGGGGCTGCCGTGCGACGGCGACTAGCGCCGCTGTGGCTGCGACTGGGCCGAAACCAAGGCAGAAGATGACTGCGCACGCGCTGGAGCAACCTGTGGGTGTGTCTGGCGTCGCCAAATGGCGCGTGGGGGCGCGCCGCGAGCCGCGATCACGTCGTGACCTCACGCCTCGAGGGCTGCTGGCGAAGGCGTCGCACCCGCTAGCTATGGTTAGAGGCAGCTCCAGAGAGATCGACAACGCACATGTCATGGAGGAGAAGGAGGTGATGGTGGTGGACCCGCCGGGGTCTGTGCGGCTGCCTGGGCTTGGCTCTGGTGCTGGTGCACGCCCTGCTTTGAGCAGGAAGACGTCGTCGGCTTCCGATGCCAACAAGCAGGAGCTTGTGGTGCTCCAGGACGGGGACGTGGATCCACTGGGTGTGCTGGCTACGGGCCAAGCGGTCGATACGAAGACAGCCGATCGATCTGCCGTGCTTGCGAGCTCTTCCGTTGTGTCGTCGGCTGAGAAGACTCTGAGCACAAGTACGGCCTTGGAGGCGGACAATGTCGTGGCGCCGCCCACGGTCAAGCAGCGCTGGAAAGCGCACACAGACCGACTGCTGGCCAAATACGCAGAACACACCTTCAAAATCAAGGCGGTGTGTGCTCCGTGTGTTAGGCATATTGTATTGGAGAGCTGAATGTTGTTTTACAGCGTATGCTCACGTGTTTCTGCTATTTCCTGGCTTGTCGTGGCGTATTGTGCACTACAGAGCATGCTGGAAGTGAACGATCTCGAAAGTACGTGCACTGACCTTGCGTATACCACCCAGAGTGTGCTCGCTTTCTTTAGCTATGGACGTCTAAGCTAACGGTGCCATGTTGTCCTTCAATTCGCTCGACATGCTGTGTTAGACGAGATCTCCTTCGTGCCCAAGAGCGCGTACCAGAAGAGCGACGCGTCGGATACCGAAGACGCCTCCGTGATCAAGAAGACACGCGCTCGGTTGGAGCAACTGGAGCGCTCCTCGTCGCGCAACGGCCAAGATTCTGGTGGCCGTGGCGAAGAAACGGTCGAGATCTCGCAGAAGCAGTACGTGGCCAAGGTGAAGGAGATGCAGACGCAGCTCGTGGCTTGCTGGGAGCGCAACCAGAAGGTGGCAGCGCTCCGAATCGCCATCAAATGCGTCAAACTGCTGGCGGACACGGACACGGCGCCGCAGCTCTATCCGTGCGTGTTTGTGCTTGTGAGTGAGGTGCTGGACGCCTTCGGCAAGCTGGTGTTTGGGCGAATCCGTGCGCGGGCGGGCGAAGACGAGAACGGCCAGCCGCTCTCTGTGCCGCTGGGCGAGCACTTCACCAGCTCGGACATCAACGTGCACGCCATGGAGACTTGCCGCAACTGGTTCTACAAGACGGCCTGTATCCGCGAGTTACTGCCTCGGATGTGAGTCCACTACTGTCCTCCTGTGTGACGGATTCAAAACGGTTTGTCAGTGGCTTACAATACTTGACTGTGCGTGGGTTTCGATGCACAGATACATTGAGATCGCGCTTCTCGGGTGCTACCGCTTCCTCTGCGACGGAGAGTACCCGCAGATCGTAGCTCGGCTGTCCAACATGATCAAGTACGTGGGTCCTTGGTCTGGATTTACGGCTAGAATTGGCCGGAACTAACTCATATCTGCTGCTTCCCTGCTTTGCAGAGGCGTCGGTGAGCCCATGGTCGCGTTGTACACACGCTTGTATCTGGCACTGACGAGTTCGGAACTGTTGGACGCCACCGCGCCGGCCGAGCAAACGGCGGTGATCAGCAGCAGCTTGTTCGACTACTTTTATGCCTTCGACTGGTTTCAGCAGCACAAGCTCGAGCATTGGCTGCTCACGCACACTATGGACCAGACGGAGTACTTGGCGCTGCATTCCCCCGCCGTTGAGTGGCTCGTCAAGTGCACCGCGCCAGGAGCCACCCAGGACACGTTCGACACGCTACTGGCGCACTATCAGCAGTTCTCCGACAGTTCCATGGTGCTCAAGCACCTGTGCGAATGTTTTGGCGCCCAGTTCTACTCGGAAATGCCCAGCGAGATGCTGGAACTCATCCACACGGCTTCGCCTTCGCAGTTTTCCAAGTGCCACCTGCACAGTCTGCTGGCGCTGCAACTCAGCACCGCGCCGAGTGTTGCCGTGAGCGAAAGCGGCGGGAAGCTGCAGTTCCTGAACAACGCGTGGGCGTTTATCACTTCGCAGGAGGACATTGAGCAGTACTTGGAGTGTGCCGCCGCCTACATGAAGCTCATTGTGGCGCATTTCTCGGTGAGTACCACGCCGAGCGGATGGGATAAGCTTGCCTTGGCGCATCGTGCTAGAGATTCTGGTTGTCAGGCTGATCTGCTACTGACGCACTTGTTGTTTGTTGTTTCTATGTTGCGTGATAGCACCGCGAGGCGCTGATCTTGATGAAAGACGTGGTGCGCCACTTGAACGCGGCGACGCCCGAGCAACTTACGGCAAGAGCTTACAACCTCATGGGCGCATTGATTGAGAACGTGGTCTTCGGCGCGCAGCAGCACTTTGAGTTCTTCACAAAGCTCATCCCATCGGGTGGCTTCTTGGTGTGTAGACTTCATTCTGTGGGTGGCTGTAGACCAGACTTGACCCCAAAACTCACAGCTACACGTGTGCATTGCAGGCGCTGATGGGGATGTTCAAGCGCGAGGCGAGCGTCGGCGTGGCGAAAAAAGTGCTGCAGGCTTTTGTGAGCGGCAGCATGAAGAAGTCCGCGGATTGGTCGGGAAGCTTGAGGCTTCATGTGGTGGGGCCCGAGGCTGCGGTGGCACACACGCTGCTGGTGATTTGCTGCCGCGTACATGACGCTTTGGACTCGCTCAGCACGGCGTCGGAGCGCACAGAAGCCACGCGCGACATTAGCGCCTTCATCGCACGACTGGGCTACGTGAAAACCGCAGCGACGGACACTGAACGAGCGCTGGATGAGGAGCAAGAGGCGCTGCTCATGCTGTACACGGACTGTCGCCGCTCGTTCTACAAGCTGGAGCCGGTCAAGGCGCTGCTGTGCAGGGTGATCCTCCGACTTGCGATGCACATGCACAAGCGTCTTGGCAGCGACGCCGTCCACGAAGTGGCTGCGTTTGTGGCTGGTGGCGGCAAGAAGCGTGTTAAGACCCGGCGGAACTTTATCCAGTCGTGCTTGGCGTTTGCACACATCACCATCCCGTCCATTGAGGCGCCTCTGGAGAAGCTGGAGCTGATGATCTCGGCGGCCAACGTCGCGCTGGTGACCAATTGCATCCCGCAGATGGACGCGCTGGTGAAGGCTGCAATCGTGCAGTTTTCGGAGCTTCATCTGGATCTTATGCATTCGTCAAACGAGAGCGATAGAGGCTTTGGAGTGTCTGCACTGAACTTTTCGACCTCTTCGACGTCTTCGAGCCCCGAAGACGTCACAAGTGCCAATGGGGGCGACAGTGCTGACCGCGTTGTGCGGTTGATCGCTCAGTTGACGAGCGTGCTGGTGTACGCACCGTCGCTGAACGACGACGATGCGTTTTACTTTGTTATGGCGCTTCGCAAGGCCGTCATGGAGCGCATGACGTGGTTTACGGCGGCTTCTTCAGCTCGGCAGCGACTCGTGGCGGAGTCGATGCGTGTACGAGTGCTGCTTCTATTCGTCCAGCTGTATGCGCTTTGGGGTCAGAAGACGCTGCCACGCAGACTCGAGGGCGTGGACTCGAACGACGTCCTCTACGGTGGCGACGACACGTTTGAGGATGAGGTGCAGCTGCGCTTCAGTTCGACGGTTGAGGAGGTGGTGCATGCAATCGAAGGCTTGGAGGAGGTGGCAGAGAACCAAGGCGAGACGGGAGACGTCTCTTCTTCAATGATCCTGGCGGCGCAGATCGAGCTGATGCTGGACTTTGTGAACGAGGTGGTGCCCGTACTCGAGTACGACGAAGCTCGCATGAAGTCATCGCCTCTGTCGGGTTCAAGTGGAGCGGGAGTCGACGCTGGGAGCGGCCGAGGTGGCAGTCGTCGACGCAAGAAGCCGCGTTGTGGGGCTGCGCTGGTCCGCAAGTGCCTGGCTTACAGTCACGACAAAGTGAGCGCTTTGCAACTGGAAGCACCGAAGGACGCGGCGCTGTCCTTGACGCCGCGGACCCGTCACTACTTTGAGACCACACGTGGATATGTGGGTGAGTTCATGCTGGAGCTGCGCAAAGACCCGACGACATCGGCACTGGATGCGAGCAGCCAACAGGCCGTGCAAGCTCTGGGAGACGCGCTGAGCAACCTCGCAGTGTAAGGAGCGCGGGAGCTGGTTGAGAGTTAATTACTAGCCGTTCGACACTGAGATGTACAGCTTGCATGGCGGAGAAATGCGTGGCATGAAGGTAGAGGCGCATGCGACGCTGCTTGGTTCCCCTTTTGGTGATGGTGTCGTTGCTGTTGATTGCTTCCTCTTGGGCGGAGGTGTAGCAGCGCATGGGCGGTTGCGCTTGGAGTTTTGCCCTTTCCAGTTGGCATGAGATGGTGCAATCGGCTGGGGTGGCTCCATGGCCCAACTTCAACGTGGGGCTCTATTTTCGGCATCGACTGGCACGGAGATCAGGATATTGCCTCGTGTAAGAACCGAACATTACCTGAATTAGTGTAAATGGGTCCGTTTTAGGACACCAAAACTTGAACGACGACGCGGAGCTAAGATCGTGCCTTGGCGCACCAACCGCCACGAAAATGGAGACCAAAGCCCTGCAGCCTGCAGCCAAGGGCACATCGCAACACCCACGACAGGAGCCAGCCCGCCATAACTACCGCGAACAGCTCTAGGGAGGGCAGCTGCGGTCGACACGGCGTTCGTTTCTTCTCCGGGATGAATGAGCCAAGGCAAGATGCTGGCCGTTTCTCTCTTGGAACGCAAACCCCCTGCAGTGCTGCAGTAGCGCTCATGCTCGGCAGTGGCTCGCAGCACCGGTGAGCTCACTCTCCGATTTCCGCTCCAGCGACCACCAGCTCCAGCTCCTCCAGCACTCAAGAACTCACCGCAACAATGCCGAAGGGAGGCAAGGGCAACAAGGGCAAGGGCGCCGACGACAAGAAGGCCGGCAAGGACGGTGCGTTCCGTCGTGAGCACCTTACCGTGCCCCACGCAAGTGGCGTCGGCCGTGTCTTCATCATATGAGAGCTCCAGGTCTCACACGTCGCTCGTTTGTCTTTGGTTATGCGCTCACAGCCCCCAAGGAGGACCAGAAGGGCGGCAAGAAGGGTGGCAAGAAGGGCGGCAAGAAGTAACTCGGCCGCGACACCCAAGAGCTGTAGAGCCGTCAAGAAGCTCCAGCATTTAGCGCGCAAACCAGTCATGGTGGCCCGCACACAGCGCTCCAGCGAAACTACCAGCTAAAATACCGAATTTCATCATCTTAGACTCCGAAACCCATGCTCTCCCTGGCCCCATGTTCTCCAAAATAGCCTCGGCAATGTCATGTAGACGCATTCCACTACTTCCCACTACCAGCGCGTCTTCCGTGACATGCTGGACGAGTTCCGGGCTTCCACGGCGCCTGCAGCCTTGAACAGGGCCTCATGCCAGCTCAGGACGTACCCCATCGCCCCCGTGCTGCCTCCGCCGTCGTCCTATCGCCGTCGAAAAGCTGCAGCGTCGTCCTCGTCCTCGTCGATGTCGGCAATCTTCAGCAGTAGAGACCGCCAGACATCTATTGTGGCCATCCGCTCCACTGCCGCGACTTCCATCTCGCCACCTCGTACCGTCTCCGCTGGTGCTGTGGACCTCTCAGGGCCACGGACACTTGAGAGCATTGCGTTCGACCCGTTCAGTAGCTCCAAGAGCTTCCGCGTGCTGCTGCAGAACCCTGAAGTCAGCAGCAAGCGACGAGAAGACCCGGCGATGGTGCGTCACTTCCGCCGCTGGATGCTGCAGCACTTCCCGCGCGTCGTGCAGTCCTTCCGAGAGCTTGAGCTGCTCTCGGACAAGCCTCAGCAGCCGTTCGACGTCGAACAAGCCTTAGATGAAGTCGTCACTAGGAAAAACGTCAACCAACGCAACGTGGACGAGGAGACCGACGTCAGTGAGCTCGGAGAAGGTGACGAGGAAGACGGAGAAGCCTGGCAAGCGCTTCTTCGACACGCCAGAGTGCTCTCTGCAGCCCCCGGTGAGATGTTTGCGACGCAAAGCGCCACACCAGCCGATCACGTCGACTTTGTACTCAACGGCTACTGCGAGGTGTCATTCCAGCCCAAACTCGCGCTGCCAGGAGGGAGCAAGTCGCTCACAGGATCACGAAAGCTGTTGCAGCCTTCGCCAGCGCCCGTGAAGCTGCGAACTCTCTCGTCGGGAGACTTCTTCGGCCTCGACGCCGCCGCCTTTGCGTTTGACTGCGCACTCGTGTCCGTCACGGCACGCGGCGCTCGCCAGCGCAATGCGCTTGGTCTTCGGGAGTCCGCGTGCATCTACGTGCTGCGTCTGCCCTTGCCAGTATTGCAGCAGCTCCAGCTCCAGTGCAAACGGCGCCGCCACCCGCTTGTGCGACTACCGCCAGCGTTCCCATACTCGTTCACTCCAGATGCCGAGACATTCTTGCGGGGCACCTTCCTCTTCCGAGCCATGACGACGCCGGCACAGAGGTTCTTGGCGGCGCATTTGCGGAGCGTCACCACCGCACGGAGCGAGTATCTCTTCACGCCAGGCCAGCCAGTCATGGTCTTCCTGATCGCCAGCGGACAACTTACGCTCGGTGCGCCTCGTGAAGAAAGCGGCATCGGACGTGACAAGCGGGAGACGGCCGAGCTGGAACTGGAGCTACTACAGCCCCACGATGCCGTCGGGTTGATGGAGACGGCTCGGATGGAAACGTCCTTCTCACGCTACTGCGTGGCCACGTCTACAGGCGCTCGAGCGTACGCCCTCGCGTCCAATGTGCTGCTCATGGCGCTGGCCCACGAACCAGCGGCTTCCAGGCTCGTACGCGAGTGGGTGGCACGTCGTCAAGCTTGGTTCGAGTTGCGACGCGCTACGGCGCTAGCTCAGCACAAAAAGCCGGTGGTGGGCGGAGCAGGAAACGACGTGGACGACCAGCAGGTCGTGCGCCTGACGCTGACCACGCAACGACGAAGCAAGTTGGCGTGTTCGCGGTGCGGCTGGGCCGGTCATGTGTCCACTTCCGCCTCTTGTGTCTGTATGGGATCGACCAGCACCGCGTCGCGCAAGCCGCCACTGGATGCGACGCAGAGAGACGTACCGAGCAGCCGGACAGCGACGCGGATTCAGGTTCTGGGCTCCCGGAGCTCTCGACGCTCGCAGCTCCGCGTGCCACCAATACCCACAGGAGGCGCTTCGCTTGGCCAGACGCTGGAAGCACTACCGGAGCCAACGCCCAAGCGGAAGATGGTGCACCACAGTCTGCAGATGGACGCCACGGCTCTCCGCGCGCTGTTGTCGCCCGAGGACCCGAGACCAGCAGTAAGTCACACGCGGTTTCGCTCCAGTATGGTCACCTTGGAGGGCGCCAAGGTTCGGGGTCAGGAGCGCTCGCTTCTCCTTCTCTCAGAGGCGCTAGCACAGCACGAAGGGAGCTCCGGGAGGCCCGACACACGACGCGGCAACACTCTCTCGCAGTCGTTCCAGCGGCTTGAGGCTGCGCTAGCACAGGGCACCGCGATGTCGACGTCTTTGGGGCTATAACCAAACAACCACAGCGAGAAGTGTCCACACCCGCGAGAAGAGGAGCCCGTGTCCTTGTTGGTCTGTCCACCGTTGTCCACCACCGACCTCTCGCCAGCGTCTTACCTGCGCCGCCGCTTCTGGTTCCTACTGCTGCCCCCGCCGCTCCGGTTCCTTCGGGTGCGAGACTTGCCCTTGGAGCCGCTCGAAGGCACTTTGGGCTTGCTCACCGCGCCTTTGAGCGGCTCGAAGACGCTTTGGCCGAGGCCAAAGTGCTTCTCCTCGTGATATGCGGCGCCTTGGAACGGCTCAAGGTGTCGACGGTGGTGATGCACGATGGGGATGGCCGGCAGATACCGCAGCCCCGTGAGTTCTTCCGCGCTCTCGTGTTTCTCGCCTGCTTTGCCTTCTGCTGGGAACTCCACCTCGGGCCCGCGCTCCGTGAAGACGTCGATGGGCGCCAGTCTCGCGGCTGCCGTGAGCGCTTCCTTCTCGCATTTGCGTGCTGCTTCGTCCCGGTCGAAGGCCTCCACGTGCAGCTCATTGTCCGTGACGAGACGGAAGCCCGCAGGGTACATGGGGCCGGGCCACGTGGTGGTGAACTGCTCTTCCAGCACGTAGAGCGAACCCGTGGTGGAGACGGCCAACACGCTCTCCCGCATGTGATCCCACGCCAGAGACAGCACGCCATCCTTGACGCCCACGTTGTGCTGGGCCGTGGTCTTCCCCCACAGCGTCCCGCGGTGCCACGTGTACAGCCCGTTCTCACCCACGTGGCGGTGACGCACCACTGGCGTGCCCACCACAAAGTCCTCTTCGCCGCTGAAGCAGCACATGGCCCACGGAGCACGCACAGCGCCTGTGGAATGCAGCGCCACCTCCTGCAGTTGTTCACCGCTTGCTCCTCCCGTAGTGGCGTCTCCAGCGGACAGCGCGAACTCGTGGATGCCCTTGGAGCTCGTCACCAGCAGCGCCGTCTCGCTCGAGTCCACGCTCAAGTCCACGAACTGGACGAGCACCGTGAGCTCCGCCTTGGCCATGAGCTCCAGCGTGGCCGCGTCCAGTACTGCGAGCGTCGAGCGCGACGTCGCGCAGTAGATTCGCGTCCCGGAGCGGCCAAACCTCGCGCAGCACAGCAGCGACGGGTGCCTCGAGTTGCTGGGCGGCGTGGGCTGCTTGAACTGCGCGTTCTCGAGCGGCACGCGCGTGAGTCGCGAGCGCTTCCCGGACCGCACGTCCAGCAGCACCGGCCGCGAGTTGCAGTAGCTCACCAGCACCAAGTGCGGCTCGCGCGGGTGCGTGCTCAGACTCGTGATGGCCGCGTCGAAGCGGAAGGCGGCCAGCAGCGTGGCGGCTTCCACGTCCCAGACGCACAGGCGGGCGCGGCGTGTGCTCTTCTCTTCGCAGCCGGCGAACAGCCAGCGCGAGTCGCAGGACCAGGCGCACTGCGTCACCACCTTGAGCGAGCTCTTGGCCACGCGCAGGTCGGCCAACGACAGCATGGGGCGCTCCGTTGTGGCCTCCGTAGCGCCGGCGGCGTCCTCTTCTGGCTCTGGCTTGGCGTCGACAGCGTTCTGGTCCTCCTGCTCGTCGCCGTCGTCGTCTTCCTCGGTGGCTGCGTCGCCGTCGCCCTCCACGGACGCGGCGTCGTCCTCCTCGTCGTCCTCGTCGGGCTCCACGGACGCGTCATCGTTCTCCACGGACGCGTCGCCGTCGTCCTCACGCGTGGCTACGGTCTTCTCCGCTGTCTTGTGACTGGAAGCGCCACTGGTGGCCTGCGCGTCCGCCGTGACGTTCTCCTCGCCGGTCTCGGGCGCTGGCAGCACCAGCAGCGTCGGGTCCAGCTCCCGCGTGAGCACGCGGATGGACACGTTGTCCCAGATGCTCACGCGGCCGTCGCGCTCCCCCACAGCCAGCAGCGTCCGCCGCCGATTGAGCGCGAGGCAGTTGGCTTGCTGCGAGTCCTCGAGGCAGCGCCAGGCCGCCGTGGGCCGCGACAGCAGGTGCTTCTGCAGGAAGTCGTCCTCGTCCTCCTGCTCTTCCACCTCTTCAGACGCAGGCGCAGCTTCAGCCTGCGTCTGTGGTTGGCTGCTGTGGGCACTAGCAGCGTCGTTTGTGGCGGTCTCGCCGGCGTTTTCGCCTGCTGCGGGCCCTAGCGCCTGAGACTGCGCGCTTGCAACGGCGGCGTCGGCATGCGCGGGTGCAGAAGACGCGAGCGCGGCGGCCTGGGCCAGCTGGAGGCGGCGGCGCTCCTCCTGGAGCTTCTCCTCGGCGTGCACGACGCGGCGCAGCGCCTGGTTCCACATCGTTGTCGAAATGCGGCGAGACCCTCCGCATGAGGCCGATACAAAAACCAAGTACAGCGTTGAGTATACACTGTCCGGATACACGAGTCCGGAAACCAGGAATTGTATCCGGACTACTGACCCGTCCGGATGACGCTCATACAAAAACCAAGTTCACGGGCCCCCCATGGGCAGGAATTCCGGAATTCCTGGTCATCGGGCCGTGTACTTGTTTTTTGTATTGTTTAAAACGGTGTTTCCATCCATGAATACACGTTCCGCCAAAATACGGCTCGCCTTGCAATCCACAGCCGGAAGATGGCGAGCTGCGAGAGCGGCGCGGCGCCGGCGGCGGTGGCGGTGGGCATGCGCTGCGAGCTGCTGTCCTCCGGCGCGGCCGGCAGTCTGCGCGCCAGTATCAAGCGGTACGGCGAGATCGCGTTCGTTGGCGCCGTGGAGGGCCTGCCGGGCGACGGGTGGCTGGGCGTGCGACTGGACAAGCCGCTGGGCAAGGGCGACGGCACCTTCCAGGGCCAGCGGTACTTTGCGTGCGAGGCGCTGCACGGCGCCATCGTGCGGCCCGAGAAGGTGAACACGGCGGGCGACTTCCCCGTGCTGGCCACGCAGGCCGAGAGTCTGGCGCACGCGCTGGCCGAGCGGCGCAAGGAGAAGGATGCGGCCACCGCGAGACCCGGCGCGGCGGGCGACGTGAGGCTGCAGCGCGAGCCCACAAGCGAGGAGCTGGCCGCCACGTTCTGGGAGCGCTTCACGGCGCAGGAGGAGCACGTGCGCAAGCGCGTGGGGCTCTTTTGCGAGCAGAAGCAGGCGCCGACGCCCTGCGAGCCCAGCAAACACGTGCATTTGGACGCGCTGGTGCTCGAGGTGAACGCCATGCGGGACGCGGCGGCTACAGCGGCCTCGCTGTACCTGTCGCCGTACGACACGCGGCACACGCAGCTCATCCTGGGGAAGCTGCTGGAGCTCATTGAGAGCACACGAGCGACGTTCGCCCCGCGGAAGAAGTTCGCGTTCCGAGCTCGCGGCACTCGCAAGGCCAAGACTGCACTCACCGCGAGCACAGGCAAGCAACCCGAGAGCAACGACGCGTCTGCTGCTGGCGGCGACAACCAGAAGTCGCCCGTGACGTCGACGTCGACGCCGCGAGCCACCGAGTTGGACGAGCTGGTGCACGCGCACAAGCAGAACGAGGTGCTCGTCGTGGACAGCAGCAGCTTCGCCTCGGCCTCGGCCACGAGCCAGCGACGCGACCTCCACTTCTCGCACTTGAGCAACTGCGTCGTGTTCGTGCGCGTGGAGACGTCGGCCATCCGCGGCGACGCGCTGCACAACTGCGTCTTCTACACGGGCGCCGTGTTCGGTAGTCTCTGGCTCGAGGACTGCCACGGCTGCGACTTCTTCGCGGCCTGTCGCCAGCTACGCGTGCACCAGAGCGCGACCACGAGCTTCCACCTGCGCATCGCGAGCCACCCGATCATCGAGGACTGCCAGCAGATGCGCTTCGGGCCCTACCGCCTGCAATTCGACGGCCTCACACCGCAGCTCGAGCGCCTGGGGCTGCTCCGGGACTCGGGTCTCTGGGCCAAAGTGAACGACTTCAAGTGGCACAAGGCGCAGCAGTCGCCCAACTGGAGTCTCTGTGACCCGAAGACGCCGCTCGTGGCCGTGCCCGAGGCGCTGCAGAGCCTCGTGAGCTACGAGTAGGTTCACCACCGGCCGAGAAAACACCGATATGTAGGCGGAAGACGGGGGTTTCGACTCGGAGCGCAAGTATAAACGACACACGCAGTGCCAATGCAATTCCCCACCGCTCTCCTGCCGGCTGGACGCGCCTGCTAGTCGCACGCGACGCTCTATTCGTGCTTGCTCTGCTTCTGCTTCTTCTTCTTCTTGCCGTCCTTGTCCTTGTGCTTGTGCTTCTTGGGCTTCACCTCGACCTCCGCCTCCACCGGCGCCTCCTCCTCTTCTACTACTGCGGCTTCCGGCTCCTCCACCGCGTGCTTGCGCTTCTTGCTGGCCTTGCTCTTCTTGGCTTTGCTCCTCTTGGGCTCCTCCACGCCCGCGTCCTCCTCCACGTCCGCCGACAAGTCCAGTGTCGCCCTCTTCTTGGCCTTCTTGGCCTTCTTGGCCGGAGACTTGTCCGCCTTGTCCGCCTTGACGCTCTTGGCACTCTTGACGCCCTTGATGCGCATCGTGGCCTCGATGGCGATCATGCCGCCAGCCACGTGCACGCGCAGGACCTTGACGTCCACCTCGTCGTTCACGGCGATGGACGAGCCGTCCGCTGCGAGCCAGCAGTCCTGCGCGTAGTTGTGCACGTAGCCCTGCGGCAGCTCCGTCTCGGACACGGAGCCGTTGAAGACGCCGGCGAAGAGCATGCCCACGTGGTTGCTGCCGATCTTGTTCACGACGCCGCGCAGCCGCATGCCCTCCTGCGGGCGGAAGACGAGCGCGTCCGCCTCCACCTTGCAGTGGATGAACGGCATCTCGTTCACGATGACGCCGTAGGGCTGCGCCAGCTGCACCTTGCTGAAGGACAGGACCACGCCCGCCAGCTCCTCCGAGTAGCGCATCAGCAGCTCTGTCATGTCCTGCTCGATGCCCACGCGCGGCTCCAGCGCGTGGCACGGAGACAGACTCACATTGTGCCGCACCTGCGCGTTATCCGACCGTCAGTCGTCACCCGCCAAGCGACACCACACCACACCACATCAGCACCACGTCAGCGCGCCGCGCATTGGCGCATTGCCAGCCATACGCAGAGATGTAGAGCCACGCACCTTGCACAGCACGAAGGGACTCGCAGTCACGCCCGCCATCTCTCTCAACCAATTCGCTTCGCCTGGACCAACTGGCACTAGCCGCCAATCGCGCCGCTTCCAGTGAAAACGAGCGCGTCGTCGGCTGAAAACATAGTGTGGCCCACCCTAGTAGGTGTGGCGCACCCCAGTAAGTGTGGTCCACCCGTTTAGCAAGGCCGGCGGGGTACCACACATCAGGTACACTATGCTTTGATGCCATTCGCCGGGTACACCTTGTGCCATTCGTCGGGTACACCTTGTACCATTCGTCGGGTACACTTGGGCTGCGGCTGTGGCCCGGAGCGCTCCCCCTCCGGAATGTGCTTGGACTACCGGAACGGCGAGGCAACTAGCGAGTGAGTGATGGCGATGAACGTGACGATGCTGCGGCGCTCGGCCGCCGCCATGGCCGCCAAGCAGGCGCGTGTGGCGCCCGCCGCCTCCTCCGCAGTGAGTGGCGCTCGCGGGTTCGCGACGCCCGCCGCCGTGGACAAGCCGGACGCCAAGCCGACGTGGGGCGAGGTGGTGGAGAAGATGTCGGACACCTTCTTCCTCTCGGACGTGTTCCGCGCCACGTGGCTGGCCTGGGAGGTGCACGTGGAGCGCAAGGTGACCATCAACTACCCCTACGAGAAGGGCATGCTGAGCCCGCGCTTCCGTGGCGAGCACGCGCTGCGTCGCTACCCGAGCGGCGAGGAGCGGTGAGTAGTGGGCCTCCCATTCCATTTTCCGTTTTACACTTGAAGTTTGTATACTCGCGTCGGGCGTTCTGGTGGTCTGATCCCATGTGCGGGTGTGTGTCTGCAGCTGCATCGCCTGTAAGCTGTGCGAGGCTATCTGCCCGGCGCAGGCCATCACCATCGAGGCGGTAGGTTCCTGTTGCCTGAAGCTTGGCGTCCTGAGGTTGCAAGCGCCGGAGGAACGCGACAGAAAGCTCACACTGCGGCATATTCACCCGCTTGTTGCGTATGTGCGTGCGTGTTTCTGCAGGAGCCGCGCGCGGACGGCAGCCGCCGCACGACGCGCTACGACATCGACATGACCAAGTGCATCTACTGCGGCTTCTGCCAGGAGGCCTGCCCCGTGGACGCCATCGTGGAGGGCCCGAACTTTGAGTTCGCCACGGAGAGCCACGAGGAGCTGCTGTACGACAAGTCCAAGCTGCTGGCGAACGGCGACAAGTGGGAGTTCGAGATCGCCAAGAACCTGTCCGTGGAGCAGCTCTACCGTTAAGCCGGCGACCGACAGCAGCTGCAGTCGCATGCAGCTCGGCTCGCCGTGCCTTTCGCAGCCACGTCCACCAAGCTTGACACGCCAAGAAGCGGCACAAGCGCCAACTTTATAACAAGACAAAAAAACAAGAGAAACACCAGCACCTAAGAGAGAATGAAGGAGAGCTGGGCGCTCGTGCTCGTGCTCGTGCTCGTGCTCGTGTGGCGGGGCCGTTCGGTCTTCCCTTCCGTTCACGACCGAGAGAGCGATACAAAAAAGCTGCAAGTGCATTGGAATATCGCCCAAGAGCCGCTGCACAACGAGCACTACGGCAGCTCGGGCGGCGCGATCGTGAACTTGATCTTCTTGATGGTCTGGCCTGCGAACTGGTACGTGCGCTCCGGCGTGCGTGTCGTGTCCGTGTCGTAGAAGTAGCTCGTGCCCACAGTCTCCTCCAGCAGCCCGTGCAGCGCGTACTCGCCGATCTTGAGCATGGGCGTGGCCGTGTCGAGGCCCTGCGAGGCAATCAAGCGCAAGGCCAGCGCAATAACTCACAGCATTAGCCACTACGTCATCCACAGCCGTAGGAGCCACGAAGAGCTCCGTGCGGCAAGACCAACGCACCTCGAGCGTGGCGCTCTCGTAGTCGTCGAACACCGGGTGGTTCTTAAAGTCGCAGAGCTCCAGCACCACGAGCGTCTCCTCCACCTCTTCCTCGTATTCGCTCTCTGCGTCTGCTGCTTCTGCATGCGCCGGCGTCTCCACTGCTTCTTCTACGTGTGCTTTCGCCTCCATCTGGGATGCAGAGTCGCTCTCCTCTGTCGCATGGCTGTCGTCGTCCACTATGCTGGCCTGTACCAGTGACGACGGCACGCGCACCTGCCTCGCGTCTCCCTCCTCCTCTCTGCCATGGAGGCGAGGTGACTGCCGCCGCCGCTTCTTGCCAGCAGCGGCGGCACTTCCAGTCGGCGATCGAGTCGCATCGTCCGCCATTACTTGCGGAACTACTTGCTTTCACTATGGTCGAGCCACCGGAGCACTTGGCAGAGCCGGTTACACTTGCCTTCACGGGGGTACGCGGGGCCTTGCATACAAAAACCAAGTACTCTCCCCCTGCTTACAAAAACCAAGTACACGTCCCCCCATAGCCGGAATTTCCGGAAATCCCTGCTATGGGGGGAAGTGTACTTGGTTTTTGTATGGGGCGAATTCAAGACAATCTACCTTTTTTGAAATCGGGTTAGACGGGGTTTCGACCATGTGACGGCGTTCGAGCAGGTCCAGCCAAAGGCGAAAGCCCATCAATTGGCCGCAAGAGGCCAAGAAGCTCATTGTCGGCGTCGTTGAGTCTCTCTGCGCAGCTCCAGCGCCCCCTCCAGCACCGCCTCTCCTTCCCAGCGACGCTCCTGCCCGTCCGCACCTGTAGCTTCGTGCTCCCGCTCGCCCGACGCGACTCTGTGATCCAGAAACCATGGCCAAAGGCACGACCCTCCAGCTCTCCGGTCTGAGCAAGAACCTCACGGAAGCCGCGCTCACCAACATGTACCGCACCTACGGCCCCATCCTGCGCATCAAGCGCGACGAGCAGAACGGAGCGTACGTCGTCTTCGCTGTGTTGTAGCGCTGCATTGCTGTGAGGTGTAGGTAGAACGAGATGGCTGACATAGAATTGGATTATGCTGCAGACACGTGGTGTTCGCCAAGCAGCAGAATGCGAACAAGGCTGCCCAGGCCACCAACGGTGCTGTAGTGGACGGCAAGCAGCTCTCAGTCGCAGTTGTTCCCACGTTCAAGAAGGCGGTGCGGCCGTGTCGCGGCTTCTTGGCCGGCAGATGCACCATGGGTGACGCCTGCAAGTACGTGTTCCTGCATCGTCACTCGTGTCTACCTCTTGGTGTCCTCGCTCTCACCGCGTGATCTATTGCTACAGGTACTACCACATGCCGCAGAACCAAAGCGCGGTGCCTGCTGCGGCTGCGATTGCAGCGACTCCCACTCCAGCTGCAGCGCCGCAAGCGCAAGTGCAAGCACCTGCACAGCCGCAAGCGCAAGTGCAAGCACCTGCACAGCCGCAGTCGCTAGTGGTGGATCAGATCCAGGGCATTCCTAGCAGTGTCGTGTGTCGCCATTTCGCACGCGGCTACTGCTCTGTCGGCGCCGCATGCCGCTTCGCGCACGTGCTGGGCGGCCCAGCGTCCAAGGGGCCCGAGACGGACGTCTCAGCCCAGAAGAAGCGGCCCTGTCTCTTCTTCGCCAGCGGCGTGTGCACGCGTGGCGACCATTGCCTCTTCTCACACGACGTCAAGGTTTCTCCTGCTCCTGCTGTTGCTTCTCCTGCTGCTCCCAAGGCCAAGACGAAAGCGAAGACGAAGACGAAGACGAAGGCTAAGACGCAGGCCGTTGCCAAGGTGGAGAGCGCGGCCTTTGGCTCGGATGGCGAGCAGGACGAGGACTCGCGCAGGTGTCTCGAGTGTGAGAAGCCCGGTGTGGCCACGTGGCAGTGTGCCAAGTGCGACGGAGCCCTGTATTGCGACGGCTGCAACGTCGAGGTGCACCGCGCCCGCGTCATGGGCAAGCACAAGCGCACCAAGCTGCCGCCCGTGCCCAAGAAGCCGCAACTCCCGCGCTGCGGCGAGTGCGAGAAGCGCGACGCCAGTCTGCAATGCGAGCAGTGCGAGGTGCCGTACTGCGCCTCGTGCGACGCGGCCGTGCACAAGTTTAAGAGTCTGCGCAGCCACGTGCGCGTGGCCGTCACCGCCGCCACCACCGCCACGACCACGACCACGACCACGGCCACAGCCAAGCCCACACCCGTGCTCAAGGCCGAGACGAAGCAGAAGGAGAAGAAGCCGGTGGTGTCGGCTCCAGTTGCTGCTCCCGCTGCTCCCGTGGCAGCGAAAACCAAGTCCAAGTCGCCCGTCAAGTACGAGGAGAGCGTGCCGCAGCTCGACTTTTCCAGCGACGACTCGAGCTCGGACGAAGCCGAAGACGAAGATGAAGAAGAGGAGGAAGACGAAGATGAAGATGAAGAAGAGGAGGAAGAAGTGGTGCGGGCCATGGTGTCGGCGGCTCCGGTCCTGACCCACCCGGCGGAAGTAAGCTCCGAGTCCGAGTCGGACGACGACGAGCCCATGCGTCCAAGCCCCGCGAGTGCGGCCCAGCCGTCCCCGGTCGTCGCTAAACCCGTTGCAGTCCAGGAAGACGCGTCCGACTCGTCGGACGACGACTTTGACGACGTTAAGCCCGCGTCCAGCGCCAGCACCAGCACGACGTCCAAGTCCACAGCCAGCAGCACCAAGTCGTCCAAGTCGTCCAAGTCGTCGTCGCAATCCGAATCCGAATCCGAGTCGGAATCGTCCGAGGCGGAGTCGGAATCGGAATCGGAGGACGACACTCCGACACCGCCACCGACGGCAGCTCGTCGCGCTCCGGCCGCTTCGACGAGTTCGACGAGCAACCAGCCGGCGGGTATCTCGACTGGCAGTTCGCACTCGGTGGTGAAGAAGATCGAGGCCTTCCACGAGTCGGGCGAGGGCCAGGAGCTGCACCTGGACGCCAATCTCAACGGCTTCGAGCGCTTGTTGGCGCACGACTGCGCGGAGCGGCTCGGACTGGCGCACGAGAGCTCCGGCTCGGGGTTGGAGCGCCACATCACCATCTCACGTCGCTCTGGCGCCGGGAACAAGCGTGCGGCGTCCGCGACCAGCAGCCACGCGGCCAAGAAGAGGAACAAACAGTACTAGACGCAGTAGATGGAGTAGACGCAGCAGGAAGAGGTGCATTCATCGAACTGACACGCTGTTGGCTGCGGTGAGCGGAGAGTATTGAGCCTCTGGGCACGGACAACGTGGAGAACAGCTTTAATAGATTCCTCTCTTCTCTCGCCGCGCTCCATGCAGGCCGACGACCACGGTCTCCCGCGTGCACACGGCCGCTGCGGCACTCGCAGCCAGCCACGCCAGTCTCTCGCTTCGCGTCGCCGTCTCCG
Organism: Halophytophthora polymorphica; assembly: GCA_023338205.1. Classification (NCBI taxonomy): domain Eukaryota; phylum Oomycota; class Peronosporomycetes; order Peronosporales; family Peronosporaceae; genus Halophytophthora; species Halophytophthora polymorphica. The sequence continues at coordinate 7,953 of JAADYJ010000138.1, read as the reverse complement.
TGCGTCCTCATCTCTTGTGCCCTTATCTCCTGCGGCTCGGGGCGTCCTGACGGCGCCTTGGCCGCCCAGCAGATGCCACGCGCCAAGCGCAGACCGCACCGTGTCGAGCGCGGCACTTACTTGCGCGCCGCCCGTCTGTCGGCACGCGTGGCGGCGTGGAAACCCGAGCGGATGGCGGCCACGGACCGCGACGAGCCGCAGTCCTGGCAGTGGACGAAGTAGAGGCGGCTCACCGAGTCGCGCGTGAGCGTCGTGTTGGGCGAGCGGCACATCTGGCACGACACGTACTCCGTGATGTACTTGCGCAGCAGCGACTCGATGTACTTGGGCACGTAGCGGCCGCGGATGACCAGCCGCTGGTTGCCGTCGATGGAGCCCTCCGTGCCCAGCTCCGAGAGCGTGAACTGCAGCACGTGCTCCGGGCTGCGGTGCATCATCTGGCAGATCTCCTGGAAGTTCACCCACAGCGTCTTCTTGGTGCCCACGCGCATGAGCTGCGGCGGCTTCATCGTGTGCCGCTTGCGGTCCGTCAGCTCCGGGTTGTTCTCGTGCAGCTTGGCCATGATGCGCGCCAGCAGCTCGTCCTTGTACGAGTACGTGGCCGGGTCCTGCACCAGCACGGACGCGCCAGCGTCGCCCTCGGCGGCGGCAGCGCCCTCGCCAGCCTCCTCGCTCTTCGACTCCTTCTTCTAGAGTGCCACCACCAAGATACGCCAATCCGTTCCTCACGTGAGCAACTCGCCATGGATAACAACGCGCACCAGCCGCAAGAGGCCGCAGAGCGACTCTCGGATGCCAAGAGCACGCTTGCGGTGGCGCTAGACCAGCCAGAAGAGCCGCAGAGACCCGAGAAGCGGAGCTATAGTGGGCGTGGCGTGACGTACCTCCTTCTTGACCTTCTTGGTTTTCTTCTTCTTCTTCTTGGACGACAAGTCGAACATGGCGGCCACGTCCTCGGGCGCGGGGGGCGCCGCCACGCCCTCGGCCGCAGCCTCCTCCTTCTTCACGGCCACGTCGGCCATCCTGCTGCTACTGCTGCTGCTACTGCTGCTCGCTCGCTCGCTCTCTTTGCTCCTTGGGGCTGCTTGCCACTTGCTTGGCTGGCTTGGGGGGCTTCCTCGGACTTTTCTGGTGGCTGCTGCCCGTCGCGTGGGGGGGCTTCGGCCCTCAGCGCAGTTTCAGCGAATCACGCGTCCGCATCTGGTATTTCTCACCAATAGCAACGTGCCGTGGGCTGGGTCGCCGTCGCTGACCAATACGGGTCGGCGGACACGCGAGATTATGCACCAATTGCGAGCGAGAGCTAGAAATGTGATTTAGCCAATGGCGCGACGAATGAGATCGTGGTTTTGGCGAATGACGAGGCGTATGGAGGTGGAAAGGAGGTTTTATAGGGAACTGGGGATGTCCGAGGTTTTTCACGCCGCGATCGAGTGGCCCCGTTGGCGCTGGACGGCACAGGCGAGAGCAGCGCAGAGCAGAGCGAAGCGAAGATGGCGTCGCGTATCCCGTTGGCGTTCCGGCGTGGCCCGCGCACCAAGAAGAAAGCCATCGACCCCATCAAGACGTGGCACATCTTCCGCGGCGACAAGGTGCGTGTCCATCCGTGTCTCTGCGGGCGTCTGGCGCCGTCTACAAGTGGCGCTAAGCCTCGTCCTCCCGGCGCGCTTTGTGTGGACGGCGTGTGCAGGTGGAGATCCTCAATGGCCCGCACAAGGGCACGCAGGGCGAGGTGGTGAGCGTGGTGCGCGACCTGAACCGCGTGATCGTCGAGAACGTCAACATGGTGCGTGGCTTGCGCTCTTCTGTCCGTGGGAAAGATCTGTAGCTCGTGGTAGGCAACTCGGAATCTGACGGTGTGATACGATCTATCGCGCGGAACAGCACCACCGCTACGTTAAGTCGACGCCTGCTGCGTCGGGCCGCTCGTACCTGTCGCCTGCGCCCATCCACTACAGCAACGTGAACCTGGTGGACCCGTCCGTGGGCAAGCCCACGCGCGTGGCGATCCGCTACACGGAGGAGGGCGAGAAGGTGCGCGTGTCCAAGAAGACGGGCACCATCATCCCCAAGCCGGCTGTGCTCAAGGAGCGCCACAACCCGCGGCGGCAAGGTACGTGTCTTGTCGACTGGCTGCGTCTCGTGCTCTGCCTGGCAGTCGCTGATGAATACGTGGCTGTTGCTGTGGCCCACCAACAGAGACTGGCCAGTTCGACACGGCGCCCGAGGACGTCCTGGAGCGCACCGTGGAGGACTGGGAGGTCACGCGCGTGTAGGCGGTAGGCGAACGCGACGACCGCGTCGACAGGCTCAGCGAGATGCTGCGCGCCAGTGCAAACGCTCCATTCGAAGGGAAGCACGTGCAACAGTCGACAGGAAGAGGAACAAGGCTGCGAGAAGGGCAGCGCCTGGCTGGCCGCCGTCTCTCGCCAGTGCGTGGGGAGCGGACAGCCACTTGGCAGTGCTGTGCGCCTCAGCCTACACTTCTTGCTCCCAATAAAGATAGACAAGAAGGCGAAGAAGACCATGCGCGCTTCCTTCCATCTTGCCCCACCCTTCGTGTGTCTGCGCGAGGTTTGACCGTCACAGCAAGCCAAGTCTCTGTGCTGATTGGCCAACATGCGAATCATCGTGACCTGTGGTTGGCGGAAAATGGTGCCGAACAGGCGTCAGCGCCACCAAATGTAGCCATTTCACAACCGGCAGGTCTGCAACGTGCCAACTTCACCTTGCCGACTATTTGCGCCGACTCAGAGCGCGAAGGTGTCGCTTCCGCAGCCGCTCTTCAAGCCAGAGCACCGTCTCCGCAACGCCCGACAACACGTCAGTCTCCGCTGGGCGATCGCGCTGTTGCATTTGCAGTTTGGCGCGCCCCAACGTCAGCTCCAGCCAGCACCTCCAGCTCCACCAGAGCGAGCCCATTCCGAGCAGGAGCCATGCCGCTGCCCGAGGAATCGCAGCCACTGTCCCGCGACGACCAGGTGTTCTTCGATGCGCTCAAGAGTGAATTCGGCGAGCGCTGCACGGATGACTTGGCCATCCGCGTGGCGCGCGCCTTCCGCGACAAGAAGAAGCACCGGCTACAGTTCTCGTTGGCCGAGACCAAGAAGATCCTGGACTGGCGCGCCGCCGCGGACGTGGACACGATCCTCACGCGAGAGCTTGAGCTGACCAAGGTCTATTTTGACTGCTGGCCTGCCGCCATGTTCGGCGAAGACGGCGAGGGCCACGTCGTGACGGTGGACCGCGTGAGCGACATCAACGTGGACGGGTTCTTCAAGAACTTCTCGCGGCTGGAGCAGCTCCTGCCGCACCGCGCGCAGTACATGGAGCGTCTGCAATGGGAAAAAGCCGCCATCTCCAAGCGTCTGGGCCGCCGCGTCTACAAACACATTTGTATCGTGGACCTCAAGGGCCTCGGCATGAAGCACCTCTCGCGCTCCATCATCGGATACCTCAAGGTGCGTGCTCTTGTCATCCGCTCTCGATCTCCACACTACGAGAACTCACACGTCTTCGTCTACATTTGTGCGTCAATAGCCCATCTTTGACGTGGGCCAGCTCTACTACCCGGAGACGCTGCACCGCCTGTACTTGGTGAACGCGCCGCTCATCTTCTACGGCGCCTGGAAGGTCATCGGCCCGCTCATTGAGCCCGAGACGCGCGACAAGACCCAAGTGTTTGTACGTCACCACTGCTAGGAGTACGTCCGTCGGTTGGTGTCTTCTTGTGGCTGGAGCTCACACTGTTCGTGCCTTGGTGGCGAGCAGAAGGACGTGCCATCCTTCGTGCACGCGGCGCAAAACCACGGCATCCCGCTCGACTCGCTGCCGTGCTACCTGGGCGGCTCGCACCCCGGCAGGCCCTTGAACAGCACCTTCACCGCCTCCACACCCGACACGCCGCTCCCCGTGCCCAACCCGCCTGCACCTGCGAACACAGAGGCCACTCCGGCCGGTCTGGAGGTCTGCACGGGGTCGTAACCTCACTGCAGACGCCAGGAACACATTTGATCCCCCATCTGAGCAAGAGATCACGACATTTCCGAGAGTTTTCCACCTCGTTGCGCCGTACTATAAAGCATTCACATCCATTGGGGGTATCAGCTTCGGGTGTTCAGAGCCAGCTCGTCTGTCCTGCGTCTCTCATAGTGCTTAGACTCCTGTTGCCGGGGACTTCGTGACTCCGGCAAGGCGCCAAAGACGCCAAGGACGCGCTCTAGGCGACGAAGGGCGCGCCGAGGCTCCAGGCGATGAAGGCGTAGACCTCGGAGGTCTCCTCGATGACCTTGGCCGTGGGTTTCCCGGCTCCGTGACCCGACTTGGTGTCGATACGGATGACCAACGGGTTGGTCTGAGCGTCCGCATTGCCCAGCTGGTGCTGCAGCTCCGCGATGAGTTTGTACGAGTGCAGCGGCACGACGCGGTCGTCGTGGTCGCCCGTCGTGAGCAGAACGGAAGGGAAGCCGCCGTGCGCGGCGAGCTTCTCCACGCTCTCGGCTGACGGCACGTTGTGCACGGGCGAGTACCGCAGCAAGTAGTGGAAGTCCTCCGCCACGTCCGGGTCGCCGTAGTCCGAGCGCCACGCGTGGCCGATCGTGAACTTGTGGAAGCGCAGCATGTCCATGACGCCCACCGCGCCCACGACGCAGCGGTACAGGTCTGGGCGCTGGTTACTCGCAGCCGCAACCAGCAGTCCGCCGTTGGAGCCGCCGTGGATGGCGATCTTCTCCGGGTTCGTGTACCCCTCCTTGATGAGGAACTCGGCCGCGCCGTGGAAGTCGTCGAACACGTTCTGCTTCTTGAAGAGCATGCCATCCTGGTGCCACTGCTCGCCGTATTCACCGCCTCCACGCAGGTTCGGGAGTGCCAAGACGCCGCCAAAGTGCTGCACGAACACCAGTCGCGAGACACTGAAGGCCGGCGTGAGCGAGATGTTGAAGCCGCCGTAGCCGTAGAGGTACACGGGCAACTGGCCGTCCTTGGGGGCGTCCTTGCGCTTCACGATGAACATGGGGATCTTGGTGCCGTCCTTGGACGGGTAAAAGACCTGCTCGGCTTCGAACTGGCTCGGGTCGAAGCCGCTCACCTTGGTCTCCCGGAAGAGCTCGCTCTTGGGTGGCGTGGCCACCGAGTCGTCCTTGCCGCCCAGTTCCACCCGGAAGATGGAGCCGGGGTAGAGGAAGGAGATGAAGTGGTAAAAGAGCTCCGACTCGCTACGCTTGCTGGCCACGCCCACGGTGCCCACACTCGGCAGCGGGATCTCGTACTGGAAGACACCGTCCAGGTTGTAGACGTGCAGGACGTGGCGCACGTCCTTGACCAGCTGCAGCACCAGCAGCTCCTGCGCCGCCGGGTGCACGCCTTCAATGACAATTGCGTCGGGTTGTTCCGGAATCACTTCTTCCCACACAGGCGACGCGCCGTCAGGCGACAACGTCGTGCGTACCACACGTTCGCGCGGAGCGTCCGCGTTCGTCTGGAAGTAGAACGTGTCCCCGTCGTTAAGGATGTACGAGTAGGACGCGTCCATGTTGTCCACGAGCTTGGTGACGGGGATGAGGGCGTCGCGGGGCCCAGCCACAAAGTCCTCAAAGTCCGTGAGGTCGGCCACATGCACCATGTTGGCGTTCTTGCAGCCGTCCTGCACGTAGAGCAGCAGCTTCTTGCCGTCGTCCGAGACTTCGCCGCTCACGTTGAAGGACGGCTCTTGCGGATACGCGTACACAAGCTTGTCCTGTGCCTGTGGCGTGTGCAGCGCGTGGTACCAGAGCTGGTGGTTCACGTTGCTGTCCGTCTCGGTGCCGCGCTTGGCGTTCTCGTCGTCGTGCTTGTCGTCCGCCATGGCCTTGGGCGGCGGGTAGCGCGAGTAGAAGAAGCCCTTGTCATCGTGCGTCCAGGCGATACCCGAGAACTTGACCCACTCGACGGTATCCTCGAGGATCTTGTTCCCGTCGTGCACGGCCATGACCTTGATGGTCTGCCAGTCCGAGCCGCCGCGCGAGATGCCGTGCGCAAAGTAGAGCTTGTCGTCGCCGCGCTTGGCCTCCGAGAAGGCGCGGCTCGAGAGCGCCGCCGTGCCGTCCGCCGCCAGCTCGTTCGGGTCCAGCAGCACGCGCGGCTCACTGGCCAGCGCGTCCTGGATATAGAGCACGCTCTGGTTTTGCAGCCCGTCGTTCTTGGCGAACACGTACTTGCCGCCGTGCTTGCGCGGCGCCGAGAACTTCTCGTAGTTGAACAGCTCCGTCATGCGTGCCTTGGTCTCCTCCACGAAGGGCACCTGGCCCAGCACGCGCTGCGTCACGGCGTTCTCGGCCGCCACGAATGCGCGCGTCTCCTCCGAGTCCGGGTCCTCCAGCCACCGGTACGGGTCGGCCACCTGCACGCCGTGCAGCTCCTCCACCAGGTCGCCGCGCCGCACCGCTGGGTACGCCATCTTCTCCGCCAGCCGGCCTGCCGCCGCCGTCACCGCCTTCTTCATCCTTGGTCGAACTGCCCTAGTGCTGAGATCTTCTTCTCAAAGGGAGAAGAAGAGCAATGACGTCGGGAAGTTGGCACTTTTGCGCGAATCAGACACGAGATTAGCAATCACCGCTTGCCTTTTGCCCAATCGCGTGCGCGGACGTTGTTGGCAAAAGAGCTCTTCATACTCGCCGCCGATTGGGGGAAATAAACCACTACTTCCACCAATGAGACCATCGGACACTCCTTTCCGACTCAGATCCCGATCCCCAAATACAGCCAATCTAACCCCCCAAATTTGAAATGTTCAACCCTTTCTACCAATTACAACATCGGATGTTGTCGACTCAGATCGTGGGTAAACCACCACGTGCGTGCGACGAATGAAGTCTCGCGTCATTCGGCGATCGGCTCAAGGAGAAGCAAGGAAGGTCAAGTCAGCCACGCTATGCACGGACACGGAGGCGGCCAGCCGCCGCACGGGTACCCGGGCTACCCGCCGCAGCAGGGCTACCCTCCGCAGCAGCCCGGGTATCCGCCGCAGCAGGGCTACCCTCCGCAGCAGCCCGGATACCCGCCGCAGCAAGGCTACCCTCCGCAGCAGCCCGGGTATCCGCCGCAGCAGGGCTACCCTCCGCAGCAGCCCGGTTACCCTCCACAGCAAGGCTACCCTCCGCAGCCTGGGTATGCGCAGCCCGGGTATGCGCAGCCTGGGTACGTGGCGCAGCCGGGCGTGGTGTACGGCGGCGGCAAGATGAAGCACGGCAAGATGAAGCACGGCAAACACGGCAAGTTCAAGGGCCACAAGTTCAAAGGCCACAAGTACAAGGGCTTCAAGGGCAAAGGCTTCAAGAAGATGGGGAAGAAGATGAAGAAGATGTTCAAGTAGGCTGCACGCCTTCCGGGAGAGCGCGTCGTTGTGTGTGCCACTTGGCAGCGAAGGTTGTAGGCCACGGGTGGCCGGTACTTGAGTGCGGCGAGTGCGTGTGCGTGTGTGGACGCGGTTGCTATGAACCAATTAATACGAGGAGAAATGCACGGCTTCTGTGGACGAACGCAGCTCGTTGGTGCAGCGTGGTCGGCTCTATCAACGGCAGCGTTTATTTATCTTTTGCTGTGCGGACGGCTTCATTTTAAGTCCCCTGAAGTTCAAAGCGGCACCAGCAATGCGACCACCGCGACCCGCATCACGCTCCTTCGATCACAGCGAGTTCCAAGCCAACTCTCTCTTGTGCCACGCGGCGTGTGGCGGGTCGTGCTGACAGTATCACACCAGTGCCAACACCGAGCTGAGCAGCGTTCGTGTGGTTCTGAACGAAGTTTCCCTGACGGGCGGCACGATAGATACCCTGGTAGAACGCCCGTTCCCTTGGCACTCCACGTGGTAATGCAGCGCCTTTGGCTCCAAGAAGAAAAGATCTACCGGTCGGTAGCGCTTGACAATGCAGCGTCTCGCAGTGCACGTCTAAAGGGCCGCGTGCTGAGGCAAGG
>JAADYJ010000137.1:0-35272 GCA_023338205.1 Halophytophthora polymorphica | reverse complement strand
CCAGGTGGCGCAGCGTCGCGACGAGGTATGCGCCGATGGCAGCAGTAGTCTTCAGAGTGTGGTGAATTGTGATCAGGTTGATCTTGAGTGCTTCAGCGTCTCGACGCTTAATCTTGTCCCTTTCGATCTGCGCAAACCACGCTTCGGGAGTAGGGTGGAAGAAGGGCACCCACTCGCTTCATGGGACGCAACAAGGTCAGCTGGCAGCACTACACGCAGCACCAACGCGACCAACCTGTGCTGGCAGCCGTCGTACTCGACGGCCAGCTGCAACTTCTCACAGAACCCGTCGAGCTCGGCAGCACGCGGCGGGTCATGTTGAAGACTTGGCCGGGTTTCAGGAAGATCGTGCGCGCTTCAGGCAGCGAGCTCGTCCCGCGGCAGCGTGGGCAGGAGTGCTTGCCGTCCAGGGTCGAGCTTGGCCATCTTGGCAGAAGCGCCATAGAAAGTGCTACATTAATTTGAATCATTCGCCCAATACCAAAACCAAGTACAGCCTGCCATGGTTTGGATTTCCGGAAATTCCGACCATGGCAGGCTGTACTTGGTTTTTGTATGGCTTTCTAACAACTTCAAACGTTCTGATTGGCTAAAACGCCGATGCATGGCGGTCTCGATTCGGATTGGTTGAAATGGCGGGGATGGGCGGAAAAATGACAAAAAGTGGAACACAAATCGGAAACACGCCGACAAAACGTGCTCGTTGATCAAGTGTCCATAACGTGTGCGCGCGGCAGATCACAGCGCAGCACGGGCGAGCTCGGCAGGAGGAAGGAGCAGGCAGTGGTTCACCCTCCGTTGCTCGGCGCGCAGCTCTGAGCGCTGAAGGCCATGTTGTTCTCATCCGAGGGCCCCAGCGCGGGCACGACCAGCGGATCCAGCAATGGCAATGGCGACGACAACCCTGTACAACGAAGCACAGCTAGTACAAGAAGACGACTAACGAGCAGCGGCGGTAGAAGAGGGCGCATAAGCGGCAGCGCCCTGAGACGACTCACGATTGGCGGCGTTAGTATACAAGTCACGAGGTGCAGCGCTGGGAGACAAAGCTCAAGTGGCTGCGCCCACCGCGGGCTGGAAAGCAGTAGACCACGGGGCATCGAGGACTGGAACACGGGGACGGCCACACCAGCAGGACCCAACACAAGCACAGTACTGGACTCTCAGTATCTGACTCTGTCTTGTCCGAAGCCAGCAGTGGCGGACAAGATCTTCAACCACGATGCCGAAAGGGATGGGGTGAGGCTGGAAGCAGATCTGCCACCCTACAGACCCACAGTGGAGTTGACTTGCGCGAACAGCGCCACCAGGCGGGTCAACTACATCTCCATCTTGCGCATGACGGCCTACGCGTGCAAATCGACGGAAGAGCTGCGCTACGAAGACTATCTCAAGCGCAAGAACGCACCGGGCACATGGGTGGTCGCCGCCTCGAGCCCTGTTTCTGGATCCACGGGGTTCACGCAGATGGACACAGGCCAGCCACCATACGAGTCGACATGGGACGACGAGTTTCCCGTGCACACCATTCCGCCAGAGCGGTGCATCTCCATCTCATTCATGGCGGACTATGAACACATGTCCGTGGAGGAGCTGCGCTACAACTTCTATCGCAAGCGCGCAAACATATGCTGTGCTGCGAATACGCACGACGTGTTCAACCCCACGTGGATGAGGATGACTATGGAGGCCGGCGCACGACGGTTGATCAGGGTGGCCCGCGGATGACAAGGCTACATGCCGCCCGAGCTCTTCGCCAGGATGCTACCGAAAGAGGAGTCTCAGCCAGAAAGAAGACAAGCCGAGCAGAAGCCGAGGCAGAGCGAGACGTCCGAGAGGAAGTAAGCGCAAGAACTGACTGGTCTTCTTGACGCTAAGCTCAGTGGTCTGTCCTGCGAAGCAGCATACGTTCAGATTAGGGATCTAGCACATTGTGCGGCAATGCGCCAGTTCAGGAGTTGACGATCAAGCGAAGGTGGGCATGGACCTGCCGCCTTGCCAAGGGTGACGCGCTGAACGTCGTTCCTGGATCTGTTAGTAGGTTGAGTGAAGGTGTCGTTGGCACCCTGGGGACGGCAGCGTGCTTAGTCTTTGACTTTACGGGGTGCGCTTGGCTGTTTCTGATACCTGGAGGTGTTCCAACTGAAGTAAAGCGAAGACTGAAGCTTTTCTTGGCAAAAGCGACTGCGAATGCTCTCCACGTGTGAGTATCGCTGTGGGTGAACTCGCTGCTTTGGAAGTTGGCGGTTTGAGGATGGAAGAGCACTTGCGTCAGGTGGTGTATGCATCGCAGTGAATCTCCCCAAGACGTCGTTCGGTGTCCCCAAGCACCAGAAGGACGTTTCAAGGTCTGGGCAACCTGAAGACAGTGAGATGCTGTTCTTGGTGCTGGAATCGTTGGCCATGTGGAAGACAGACTCCCAGATGCGTGCATCGAGCTGGAGGAGTTCGTCGCGCTGGTGTATGGGATGTCATCGGGCGTTGGGCGGCGTTCGCCGTGCTCCGTTGAGGGTCACGAGATGGCTACAGGTCCTCGCGTAACGTAATTCAACCGTAAATTCTCGAGTTGACATATGATTGGACGAGAAACGGTACACTGATAGTACAGCACTCACGTTGGCCAATCATTCTGCGCTGTTTCCGAAGCACAGAGCACCAAGCACATCAAGCGCATCAAGCAAGTGCTTTCGTCCGAGCAGCTCCGCCTCCGCCACCAGTGCCAGCAGAGCATGCGCGGCCTGCGCAGCCTCCTACCGGGCGGCGCTGTGCGTGCATCCGTCCTCTGCAGCCGCACGCGCCGTCTGTGCGTGCGCGCGTCGTCCTCCACGGCTGTAGGACCATCCGCAATAACTCCATTGTCTTCATCCCGCGACCTGCGCATGTGGAACTCGCTAACGGGCCGCACGGAGCCATTGCCGCGGGAGACAGCAGCCACACCCCACGTACTCAAGTGGTATGCGTGCGGCCCCACCGTGTACGACCGCGCGCATCTGGGGCATGCGCGCGCCTACGTTTCGCAGGACATTCTACGTCGCGTGGCCGAGCGTACAGGCGGCTACAATGTACTGTTGGTCATGGGCGTCACAGACGTGGACGACAAGATCATCGCGCGGGCCGCAGAGCGTGGGCTATCCTTCCAGCAACTGGCGCGTGAGCAGGAGCGCACCTTTTTCGAGGACCTGGCGCGGCTGTACGTGCGGCCACCCTCGGCCGTGACGCGCGTGAGCGAGCACATGGATGAGATCGTGGCCTACGTGGCGGAGATCGAACGTCAAGGCTTCGCTTACGAAGCAAATGATGGATCGGGCGTTTACTTCCACACGCAGCAACTGGGTGATACCTACGGGAAGCTGGATCCGCGACGGCAGGCCCAAACGTGTTCTCCTGGTCCCAGCACTGGTAGCGTCGTGGACGAAGAAGCCGCAGCGTTAGCTCAAGCGGAAGCAGAAGCCGATGTGGACGAGTCGCAGACAAAGCGCGATCCGCGCGACTTTGCGCTATGGAAGGCGTCCAAGACAGCGGATGAGCCGGCGTGGCCCTCGCCCTGGGGCCCTGGACGACCTGGCTGGCATATTGAGTGCTCAGCCATGACGCACCATGTTCTGGGCGACACACTGGACGTACACACTGGCGGCGTGGACCTGCGCTTCCCGCATCACAACAATGAGATCGCGCAGTGCGAGGCGCACAACTGCGCGCAGCACAACCACGGACAGAACGGGGAGTGGTGCCGCCACTTTGTGCATTTCGGCCACTTGTACATCAAGGGCCGCAAGATGTCCAAGTCGCTCAAGAACTTCATCTCGGTGCGAGACTTTCTGCAAGAAGGCCACACGGCTGACCACTTCCGACTCTTCTGTCTCCAGTTCAAGTACCGCGCCAACCTGCACTACTCTCCGGACCGCGTGCGCGACGCTGAGGCCGTAGCGGACCGTATTCGCAGCTTCTTCCGCGGCATTTCGGCCTATGGAGACGCCCAGGAGTTGACCTCTAACACTGTGGATGGCATTACGTCCGATTTCAAGTCCAAGCGCTGTGAGCCGCAAGACCTGGAGATGCTGACGGCTCTTACGGCCACACGCGCGCAGGTGGATGCGGCGCTGCTGGAAGACCTGGACACCCCCAAGGCGCTTGCTGCCCTGCTTGATCTACTGTCCAAGACGAACGCGTACTTGTTGGCTCGTCGTGGGGATGGAGAGGCCTCGAAGGCGCCGGAGGAGGTGCTGCAGGCGCTGACCGATTACGTGCTGGAGGTGCTGGACCTCTTTGGGCTCGAGGGTCTGCATGCCGAGTTTTCCGCCATGACACGTCGCCGATTCGCTTTTTCCTCCCTTGTCCAAGAACAGCAGCGACCAGAGACTCATAGAGATGATGGAGCCAGTCCTGAAGAACAGGAAGCACTGCTGCACGCGCTCGTCAAGTTCCGCGCCGCGGTACGGGAGACGGCGCTGCTGGACCCCAAGCAGCCGGGGAATGCTCGCGTGTTAGCGCTGTGTGACGAACTGCGTAACAAGGAGCTCCCGCCGCTGGGCGTACAGGTGGAGGACTTAGCTCCGGGTCGGTCTGTGGTCAAGCGACTCACACAGACGGAGCGTGAGGCACTTGCTGCAGAAGAAGCGGAGGCGAAGGCTGTCGAGGAGGCCGAGGCCAAGAAGACGACGGCTCTATCTCAGAAACAGCGCGAGTTTGAGGCGCTCATGCAGATCGCACCGAGCGAGCTGTTCCGCGAGTCGCCCGAGTTCGCCGGCCGCTTTGACAGCTTCGACGCCGATGGCTTCCCGACGCACGAGAAGGGCGAGCCGCTCACCAAGAGCCAGCGCAAGAAACTTGACAAGAAGCTGCAGAAGCACGACAAGTCCTACAGCAAGTACTGGCAGGCGAAGAGCTCGACTCCGTGACGCCACTGCACGAACCCCCTTGGAACCAGTCATCAAACGAGAACAAGACGACAGCTCAACGCTGAGATTCAGCAGCAGGTAAAGCGCAGCAGGAGCTACCGATTCGATAGCCCCTCGTCGCGTACGTCACATTATAGAGAAACTGATAAGAACAGAATGGCAGAGTTCCGTACTGGCTTAGCAGGCGACGGCCGTGGTATCACTGGTGTCGCAGTACGTGGTCTTTCCGGCAGCCGCAGCAGGCGACGGCACGTGCGATGGCGCCTTGGAGCGTACGTAGGAGTAGCCGAGGCGCTGGCTCTTGAGGCGGTGGCGCACGACCAGTACAACTGCCACCAGCGCGCCACAAAGCGCCGCCACGACCAGCGCCACAATGGGGAGGTTGTCTGTGGTGATCGCAGTCGTCGACAGCGCAGTCGAGGTGCCTGGAGCTGCTGCAGCACCAGATAGAGCCTCGTCGTAGCACACGGAGTCCGTGTACATGAGCGTATTGACGCCTCGCGCCTGTTGCACCACCACCATGCAGTCCTGCGTGCTCCAGCTGCTGTCGGTGCCAGTGCCCACGGGCACGCGATAGCGCAGGTATGTCATGGTCTCCGGCTCGGGATCCTCGGGGTCCGACTCGTCAGGTCCCAAGTCCTGCATCTCCACGGCATCGTAGTGCACGCTCAGCTTGTTGTGGGTCTCGAGGAAGGCCGTGGGCGTGGCGAAGGCGACCTCGTGATCCAGAGCTGGCCCCACTTCCAAGGTGGAGCCGTTGCGTCGCGGTAAGTCCACGTGCTCCAGGATGTCGCACTCGAGTGTCGGACTCGCGTTCTCGGTATTATCCATGGCTACTGTAGCATCGGTGTCGTTTACACAGTCAAGGGTGATCTGTAGCACCGACACGTACGGCCGTTTGGCATCCAACATGCTGGTCTGGAAGCCGTAGTTCACCAGCAGGAAGAGCCGCACGATCTGCGTCACGTCACTCTGCACGATCTCCACCACGTCGGTTCCGACTCCGCCCAGCTCAATGTCCTGCAGCTCCTCTCGTGGCTGCGTCTTTTGTGCCTTGAGCACGTGCAGCACAGATGCCTGCAGAGCCGTACGCTCCACTTCTTCTTGATACGTGGCCATGAATTGGTCCACAAGCCCAAGTACTTGGCTGCTGTGCACGTCCATAGGCATGAACTCGTCCGCCTCGCCACTGACGGGTAACGCGTCCACCAGGTATTGTTCGCCAAGCACCAATTCGTCTTCGATGTCTGCAGTGATCATCCCCGTGATCCCCTCACTCTCGCCTAACAGGTTGGCTCGCGCTTCGTCTTCAGGCTTGAACGGCCCAGGAATCCCCGGCGGGTTCATGCCAAGGCCCAAGGCTGCGAGCTCTGGCTCCTGCGCTGCGACTCGCACCAGCCACGCACCGAGCAGCAGAAGCAGCGAAAGTCCCGTGCGTCCGGCACCAGCCTTCATCATGACGTTACTGGAGGGATGGCTTTTGTGCTTGAGCTTCTCAGGTCTTGCTGAGCGATGGATCAAGTCGTGACTGCTGTGATCGCGTGTTGCTCTCGGGGAAGATCGCAGACTGAGCTCATGTGAGATGCAAGCGAGCACAACGAAATCCTGGGATCCTTTTCTTCTTTCAGTGGCGTGTCATTAGCCAACCATTCAGGGTCGCATCGCGACGATTCAAGATCGTGCGGTGGTCGTGGAACCGAGCGAACTGCTCAACTGCGCAATTGAGATCGTATCCAACGAGTCGCCATGCAAAGTGCTCAGGAGTACACCATTGCCTCGGCCAGTACTGCGACTGCGTTAGTTCCCTCGTGGTGCTCACAAAAGGTTATCCTGCTCTTTGCGCTTTGTTGCCTGACTCAAAGGTACCGTGATGCCCACACGCCAGCGTTGAGCGACATCAGCACGTAAACTGATTGTTGAGCTCCGCGTCCGAGACAAAGTGGCTGCCCCCGCCGCAGCGCCAGCCGCCGCCGCACTTGTACCAGTTGAAGCCTGCGGGGCACGGACAGATGCGCCGGATCTTCTCTTGAAGCGCCTCGGCACGACGACGCTCTTCTTCAATCTTGGCCTGTGCATGTCGACGCTCTTCGTCCAGCTTCGCTTGTAGGCGGCGGCGCGCTTCCTCCAGCTTCGCTTGCTCGATCTCCCGGCGCATCGCTTCCAGACGGGCCTCGTGCTCGGCTTTAGCGCGGCGGCGTTCTTCCAGATGGGCCTCGTGCTCGGCCTTGGCGCGCTCCAGCTCCTCCCAGTCCTCGTCCGACACACCCGGGTCGCGCTGTTCGTTGCGATGCCCCGTCTCTTCGTCCTCGATGACGGTCTCACTTGGTTGATCATCCGTGATCTCCTCCACTGTCGATGCTACAGTGTGCGTCTGGGTTTCTTCTTGGCACTCCACCGTGAAGGCCGACTCAACTCTTGGTGGTGGTTCCTGGAACCGCAGTGGCTCCGTACCGGGTGATCGCGCTTGGGAGACCAATGGCACGTCAGGTGGGCGTCGCGCGGCCAAGATAGTCTTTCCAGCCATGTCGGCGTCACTCTCTGTGATGCGGCGCTCCACCTCCGGTTCATCGACAACGCGCTGCGAACGGCACTGCAGCAGCTCTTTCCACACACGCACAGCATCACGTCCGTTGCCAAATCCATCCAGCGTCTTGAGCTCACCAAACGTGCGCTCCAGAGACATAACAGCACCCTCTTCAAGGGTGACGCTCCCATCTCCGGCCTTCGCACCCAGGAAGTCCAGCGCATCCTGTACTTCCCAATCCGGGAAGTCAATGAACCGCGTGAAGCGGCTCTTGAGGCCGGCGTTGCGGTCCAGCATCTGGTCCATGTCTTTCGGGTATCCAGCAATGATGATGACCATACCGAGATATGACGGGTCCGTCATAGCAGCTACCAGCGTCGTCATGGCCTCCTCGCCATAGTGTCCCTTCCCCAGCTCGTAGGCCTCGTCGATGAAGAGCAGCCCGCCTTTGGCCTCGCCCAACTTCTCTGCCACCTTCTTCTTTGTCTGCCCAACAAATTCACCTGTCAGCTCTAGTCCGGAGCTCTCCACCAGCGTTGTTGTCGCCAGCACGCCCATGCCATGCAGAATCTCCGCCATGACACGCGCAACCGTCGTTTTGCCGGTACCAGGTGACCCACGAAACACAAAGTGCCCAATGTCTGGACGCTCTGATCCCTCACGTTCCGCCACAGTCATGTCGTTGCGCAGCCGGACGAGTTGGTTCCGGATCTCATCCATGCGATACAGATTGTCCAGCAGCTTCAGTGGATCTTTTTTCCCTGCCTTGCCATCGCCTGCACAGGCCCCACCAACATCTCCCAGAGTCAGTACGGTCTTGTCATCCACCATGGGGCGGCTCATAGCCTTGCCCAAGGCGCTCTTCAAGAGTTGTTCCACGGCACCAGCGTTGCCAAAATTGGGCTGCGTCTTCTGCAGCATCAGTTCTTTCAGCAATGCCTCCGCCACCTCCAATGGGCAGACAACGCTGCGCTTGGCGCAGTTCCACTCCAGGATCTCCAGCAGCTCGTGTTCCGAGTAGTCCTCAAACTGAAACGCATACTGCAGAGGGAAGCGGCGCATCAGCCCCGGGTTTTGCGTCTGCAGCATCTCTAGCATCTCGCGCTCGTACCCGATCAGCAATACCGCGATATCGTCGCTTTCCGTTCCTTGCACCTTCTCCACCAGCACGTTCAGCACCTGCTTGCCGTAGAGGTTGTCGTTCAGGTTGTACGCCTCGTCGATGACGAGCACTTTTCCTTTGGCCATGTCCAGCAGTTGAGCCGTCTTGGTCTGCGACTCCCCCACATGACTGCCAATGAAGTCACCTGCAGTTTTCTTCACCACTTCGCCGTTGCTCAAGAAGTGCAGCGCTTTGAGCACACGCCCATAGTACGCGGCACACGTCGTCTTGCCGGTCCCGGGGTTCCCCAGAAACAGTCGGTTCAGACACAGCGGGACGGCCTCGTGGCCCTTCATTTCACGCTCATAATTCTCGTCACTGATGCGCACCAGCCTTTTCATCTCCGCCTTGATCTTCGTCCACCCGGTCTTCTCCTCAATCTCGTCCAGAACCAGCTGAAGCTTCGGGTTCGTTGACGGCCGCTCTCCAAGCAAATCCACCGTCTGGAACTTGAGAGTACCGTCAAAGTCCTCGCGCCCCATGGCAGCCTTGGCCGCTAGCTCGAATAGCTTGCGAACTGCTCGCGCGTTTCCGAAACCTTTGCGCCCCGCAGCTTTGGCGAGTCGGCGACAGGCAACTGCCGCGATGGGCTTCTCGTACTCCCAGCCTCGATACAGCGCGAGACCGTCCCACACCACCTCCAGATCTTGTGCGTCGAAGTCCTCAAACATGACCTCCGTGAACCGAGAAGGAAGACCGTCATTGTATGCGTACAGCTTTTTCTGGATGTCGTCCTCGTAGCCCGCGATGATGACTGACAGATCGTCGCGGTTGTCCTCTGCCGCTTTGAGGAGCTCCGCCACGATCGGCTTCCCCTTAAAGTCGCCCATCGGATCCAACTCGTACGCCTCGTCAATGAACAGCACGCCACCCATGGCCTTCTTCAGCTTTTCACGGAACTCGTCGGCCCCGTTGTCTTTGAGCTGCTGCGCGCTACACTCAACAAAGGTGCTAGCGCATCGAACCTTCGCATCCTTCATGACCTGGGCAAACAGCCGTGCCACCGTGGTCTTCCCCGTACCCGGATTCCCCATGAAGCAGTAATTAAATGACATGGCGTTCTTCTTCCTCTTCTCAAGCGGCATCTGTTGCAGTGCCCTGGCGCTCTTGAACAGGTTCACCGCTGCCTGCTTCACCTTCCGCAGCCCGACAAGCTTCATCAATTCTTCCATCGCCTGCGACTGACATCCGTAGGTGCTCTTCAACTCCTCCCATCTGTCCTCCACACTGGCTACAGCAATGTCTATATCACCGGAGCCACGGGTGCTCGATAGACCGCCCGCTGCCTCGACGGCCTGCTTCTGCGCAGCTGTCAGCCAAATCTTCGCGGCCTCCGGGTATAACGACACAAACGCGATCACCAGTCGGCGTTCGACATCCGACTGCTGGGCTTTGCTCCCTCGGGCCGACAGCTGGGCAACGGCCAAAATGACAAGCGGGTGGGCATAGTCGCCTTCCTCCCCGCCCACGAGCTCGACATACTGCTCCAGTGCAGTGCGTGCTTCCGAGACATCCCTGCGCACGGCCAGCGACTCCATCGACAAGAAAAGAGCTCCGTTCGCCTTTAGTGTGCCTTGACCTTGGAGCGTCCGAAGATAATTCAGACCACCGAACGGGGTCTTGGTCGTCTTCACAGAGACACCCAAAGCCTCCGCTGGGACGAAATTCAACTTTGACGCCAGACATTTCTCAACATTTTTCGGGAGAAGATCGCTTCCTCCCGCCGCGAGCTTTTTCCCGTCCCATGGATACCAAACCTCCAGTTTCGCGTAGAGTGGGCTCACACACTCCAGCAACGCTTGCAGCTTGGCCATCGCATCGGAAGGAGGCGTCTGATCAGCGAACTTCTGTTGCTTGCTCTGCTTCTCGTCCACGAACGGTTTTTCCAGTCGAATGGACCGCGCAGCATGCTTTGGAGCAGCTTCGGCGGGCAGACACTGCAAAACGCTCTCTCTGTTTGTATCCGTCAACACGACATGGTGGAGCGGAAAGATGACATGTGGGTCCCACACGATCCAAGAACCACCCTTCTTCCCTGCGCTCGCATCGCGATACAGTGCGTCGTGGCCTTGGTTCACTTGACACGTGACCCACTTTTCAAAGCCTGATGCGCGCTTCTTCCTTTTGCCAGCTGGAATGTTGACAGGGTTCACCAGATGGCGTATTGTGTACAAGCTGCCAAATATAATCGAAGTCGTTCCGCTCCCCGCGACACGAGCCAGGTTCTCTTGTGTCGCTTCGTACGCTTCAATGCCGTTCAGCGTCTTGCCGCTCCCGAAGTCCCGAATCTCGAAGCTGTCCAGCGTTGCCAGCTTCATCTTGCGGCCAACCACTACAAAGACCGCGAGTTCCTTGGGATCAAAGAGCGTCTTCGACCACTGGGGCTCTGAGTCCACGCTTTCTTTGAATCGCCCTAGGAGCTTCTGCTTGCGCACCAGAAATGCATGCTTGCTGCGCGCGCTCATGTCAATATGTGTGACCCCGTCCATGTCGGGTAGCACTCGTGATCCTTCAGTCGACCAATGAGCAGCGTCACTCAGAGCCGCCTTCGTCTCCGCGATCACAGCATCCAGACGACTTGTAGAGCACTCTGGGCAGTCCGTCGGATAGCCGCGATTGCACAGGCGGAGCTGGAAGGAGTGATGGCCTGCGTGGCAGACCCACTCTGATTCCTTACCACACTGAACAGCGTTTGCTGCCACATTGCATGGCACCTCGACCTTGTTGCCACACACAGCGACATTCCAGCACGGCTTCTCGCTGGTTTGGCTGCACGCAGCGCTCGTCAGCGGCTTCGAGCACTCGGTCGTGGCCTCGTGTCCACAATCCAGCGTTTTCGACACACGAACCAAGCACGGACTCACCGTTTGCTTGCCCCCCAGGAACTGAAACGCCATCGAACATTTGACCTCTAGATCATGGCCACAGGTACCGACGCGACGGAAGCGCACGGGAGCAACACACTCCTTCACCTTTGTCTTGAGCGAAGATGGCAAGGCCTCAGGCATTGGCAGTCGATCTTCCACGACGTTTCCTTCGTGCAGAAGTTGGATGGAGCGCTGTTGAACAGGCGTGAGCTGCTGTCCTTGCCACGGCTGCCACATTTTCAGCTGCGAGCTCAGGTGGCATGGCAGGCAAATGGAGTGTCCGCACGAGGGCATCTCCAACGTTACCACCTCTTCACATGCTCCAATAGGTCGACGCGCATCGCTGCACGCCATCTTGACTTTGTGACCGCATCCGCGTTCGTAGACAACCTCAGTTGTGCAGTAAATGCGCAGCCCAAACGTGAGGTAGTTGGGCAAGGCTCCCTCCGTGATATCTTCCAGTGGCTGAACGTTGACGATCGCTGCGGTCGAAGCAGACCTTTGTGCAACCTTGCCAGCAATCTTCCTGGCCTCGTAGCACGTCGTCTTGCACTCGTGCCCACATTCAGGGTTGGCGATCACGACGGACTCCAGACAGCGCGGGGAGCTCTTCGCCAACTCGAACGCTTTCTCGCATTCCATCTTTTCGCGATGCTCACAGCTGCGCTCGAAAATCACAAGTTGTCTGCAAGAGTAGTCCTTTGGACCATACGACTCGCCCTCCTTGACGAGACCCAAAGGGAGACACGGTGTGCCGCTCCACTGCTCAAGCGTACGTGCCATTGAACAGGAGACGAAAGTTTTGTGTCCGCATCGGGGCAGCGCCGTGGCCACTGTCTTCTTGCAGATGAACGTGCGCTCCCCATTGACAAATGCTTGGACCTCGTGACACTTCAGCGATACTTCGTGGCCGCACACTGGCGTGTGGTCCACTTTCTCACTACAATCCGGCGCCTGACCCTTTGAGTAGCGCTGGAAATCGTGACACGAGCACTTGAGGCAGTGCTTACAGTCTGGGTAAACGAAGGGCTCGAAAGCCTCCTCGATGCATACAGGCCAAGATGCGCGACCTGCCAAAACATCGCTCCGCAGGTGGCACTTCATCTTTCGGCTGTGACCACAGGGCAGACCCGCCGTCACACGAAAGTCGCACTTGAAGTACTTCAGCGCCGCATCGATCGAACCAATCCGCGTCGCTGTAGTCACCGTGGAGCACTTCAATGAGCGCGGGTGCTGACGGCAAGGCGACGGAACCTCCACGTTGCACGTTTTCTGGTGACTGTCGACGTTGGGCCAGTGGCATTTCAGCCCACACTCGTGGGAGCACGATAGTTGAGCTGAGCACACGACCGAGCAGAAGCCGAGGTTCAAGTCCCCGTCGTCTTTCGCAAGCACTGTCGACCTGCGGTGTTCGGGGCAGCAAAGCGGGAGCTTCGGGCCGATGCGAACGCCTTCGTGCGGTGTGCAGTCTAGCTCCACCGCGTTATCAGACTCGGCCCCTTGTTCCAGAAGCCCCAGAGCTTTTTGCCAGTGTGCCGTCTCACCAAAGTAGTCCTTGTTCCCGACAATGTACATCCCCAGCCGCGCACGGCTCAGCAGCACAATCATTCGGTTCTGCAGCTTCACAAACGGCGTTCGGGACTTACCGTCAATCACCAGCGAGATGATCACCACATCTGCCTCATCACCCTGGAATCGATCCACCGTCGACAGAAAGCACGCAGGCACTGGCCGCGGGTCTTGCCCCCCCGTTGTCGTCCCCAGCCCGTAAGTCGCCAACAGCATCTTTCTCATGAGCATGAGTTGCCCCTTGTATGGCGTCAACACAGCCACCGACTTGGGGGGCACACCACAGTGCACTAAGTACTGCACAAGCTTACAGCACATGCGCGCCTCCAGTGGGTTGACGCGCGATAGACCAACCGCTGCTCGCTGCTGCGCGCCAGAGTGTGTCCAGAAAAACACGTGTGGCAATACCCCTGGGATTTCACGCCCTCGCCCTTCGCACGATCGCAGAAGTTTTCCCTTGGGAACTTTTGCTGCGTCGCCGATAAGCTTCGTGGCACACACCTTGTGGTCTTCGATAACCGTGATGTCCTTGTAGAAGCCGCGCGTGAGGTCGCAGATGTTTTTGCGCATACGCCGCTGAATCGACAGCACCGAAGAAGGCACCTCATGACCATGTGGGGCCCGAATCAGTCGCTCGAACATGGAGATGTTGATCTTATTCACGCGCTCGAAGTCGATCTTGCCCATGACGGATGGCTGCAGCTGCATGTGATCGCCAATCATCTCCAACTTGCACGTGGACGAGCTGAAACAGGCAACCAGCAATGGCTCCATCACCTCTGATGCCTCCTCGACCAGGATTGCGAATGGGTTCGTGGTGCGGATAGCTTCCAGTCTGGCCACGCAGCCCGTAATGGTACCTCCAATCACCGATTTCCCTTCGTAGACTCGAGCGTTCGCTCGCACGATCTCTTGGTGGTGTTGGCGCTTTAGGTACTCCATCTGCTTCGCGAATTCTTCCTGCACATGGGCGTTCACGTCGTTCCATTGACCCAGTACGGAAAGGATGGCGTCCCACCGCTCCCTCAGAGACATTTCCCAGTTCCATGAGTCCAACGGCACCAGCGTCTGCTCGGAAGCTGTCCATAGCACTTCTGGGGCATCCCCATCCTCCTCAGCGCTGTCTCCAGAGTCATCCTGTGCGCCGTCTTCGATTTCGTACACTTCTCGCAGATGCTGCAGGTGCTCCGACTCTTCGACTTCATCGAGGTTGTCGCACTCACCAGTGTCCACGTCAACTTCTTCGAAGCTGCACGAGCTCAATGCATCGAAATCTGCGTTGTCCTCCTTCTCGGCGGCCGCGATTTCGTCGTCGACAGACGCATCTCTCGGTGGTTCAGACGCCTTTGTATCTTCGTCCAGGTCTTCTGGTGGATCCTCGATGGCTTTGGCAGGCGGCGTTTCGACCTCCGTCTCCCCAATCGGATGATCAAGCATCGATGGTGCGATGGGCTGTGATCCAATGTGGTCTCTGCAGTAGTTGCTCCCTCTCAGCGCATCCCCACGACACTGCCGGTCCTTCTTCGTCGTAGCTAGACACTTTCCATCACCCTTGATAGCTTGAGTGGACAGAGTCTGCGTCACCTCGTGGTGCTTCCAGCAAAACTGACCCGTGGTCGCAATGTCATCGCATGCCATGCCGCTGCGAGACACCCACTTGCAGTACAAATGCTCGGCGTGGTGCTTGCAGTACGACGCGTCGACCTCAGCGAGTTCAGTGCAGGTCCCGTTCATGCCCCAGCACAGCGGATGCTTCTCGCACGCATTCCGTGGCGGCTCATCCGTGGCCTTACCGGCCTGCTCGCCCTTCTCCACACACACGAAACACACGTGCTCGGTGCAAAACAGTTGTGCATCGTCGACCCGGCAGTCCTTGCATTTCTCCGAGGTGCACAGGTGTCCCTCACAATACAGACGCTTGCGATTCACGCTGCCATTGCAGAAGCGCTCGCCATCCAGCACGAACTTGCACGAATGTTCTTGGCAGAAGTCACTGTCGTCAATGCAAATGTTGGAACACGCCTCGAGTGCATAGGAACATGCAGGCCGTGGACAGAAGCCAATCATCCACTGATACAACACTTCGTGCGGGTCGATCTCTTGGTCGTAGTGCTTGATACCAGCATGAAGCGCTTCAATATCTTCGTTTCGCAACATGGTGCTGTTCTGTAAGACGTCGCGGAGCATCTCGACGGAGGTCTCAGGATCTGAATCCAAGTCCGGGTCCGAATCGGACACGTCCTTTACGATAGCCAGCGTCTTTCGTGGAGCTGGTGCTTCCGTCGGGGCAGGTTTCTTTTCTTCAACACCCTCCCCGACGCTCTTGGACACAGCCACGATGGCACCGATGGCCTTGGACACAGCCAGCACGCCTCCGTGCACTACCTTTGTGTGATGTTGAGCCTCCTTGACCGAGGAAGATGCACGAATCGCGGTAACCGCGCTCTGAGCTTCGAAGATGGATCTAAAGCAGTCCCGCAGCGTGGCCCAGTCCTCGCGTAATCTTTGGCAATCCTCGATCTCCCGAGCCACCTCTCGGACACTTGGATCTCCATATGCCACATTGCGCTCACTGTACTGCTCCAGTTCAGGCTCACTGCATCCCCCGCCGATCCGCACAACCTTTTTGAACCCACTTCGTTGGTTGTAGCGGCCACGGTACGCCCTGGGGTTGTGCCCAAGGTTTGGGTCGGCGCGCAGCAGATCCAGCAAGAACTCATCGATCGCGTGATTCTTGTACGAGAGCACCAAAATCGGAGGGTCCCCAATCCCGCGATTCTTCTGCTTCCACAGATCGCGGATGATCAGTAGCGCGCGAGTGACTACCACGCCCAGATACGACTTCCCAGTTCCAGGCGGGCCCTGCGTGCAGTGCACCGGGTGGATCAGCGCCTCTGCGAAGCTCGTGAGTTGCCCCGGGTCCAGCGTCGCGCTGTTCACCAATCGCAACAGCGAAGCCTCCAAACGGCTGCAAAGTGCAGCGTCGCGCCGGATGTCAATGATGGGATCCAAGTAACTCATTCGGACCACTTCACTGATCAAAGATTGCGTGGACCCAGATCCAGCATTCGAGATGTCCATGTCCAACGCTCCTCCGACCTCCGTTTCCTCCGCGTCAGAGTCACTTTCTCCACCGTGTTGCGCGCTTGCACCCTGCTCGCTGCTGAAACCAGACGACTCCGTAGACAGGTTCAAGAGTACGCCATTCTCGAACGGCACTGGCATTTGGCGCTGCATCTCCAAAGCCTTCAACACCGGAATAAACTCGGGGACGAACGTCTGGCAATCGATGATAGCCACAGCGTTTCCGACACTTGGGTTGCGCTCCAGCAGTGGGTTTCCCGGCTCATCAAGATACTCTAGGAGGCGTAAAGTCATGCAGCCTCGCTCGCGAGCTTTGAACTCGTCAAAGCTCTTCCCTTGGAAGACGATTTGACCCCAGTAGACCTCATCAGCACTTCGCAAGGACGCCTCACGATTGGCGAGCAGCACGACTCCGACCAGGTTGGGGCTGGAAAGACGCTTTGTCGTGCGCCAATGGATCGGGTTCAATGGCGGACGACGCGACGCGATCTGCTCGACCGAAATCGTGCCATCGTACTTTACCGACGAGATGGTGCCGTCGTAGATGTGCGTGGAGGCAAACTTCGAAGGTGAACCCCGCAGCCGTTGCTGGAGTTTCTCCGCGCACACGCTGCAAAATCCTTTCGAATGCATGCGGTGCGCACACAGGAAGGTGCCGAAGCGGTGACACTCCTGATTCCGGCAAGACTGGTTTGTCTCCTTCGCTGGGAAAGGCCAGAGCGGCTGGTCGCACACTTTGTCGCCCACCTTGGCGGTGCAGTGTGGCAGAAGTGCGTTGTTGCCCTCGATGAAGGTCATGCCAATCCACAGCTTCGTGATCGTCTCGAAGTACTCGTCACTGTTCTCGTACACCCGTCCGTCGCTTGTCCGCGGCAGTTGTAGTCTGGGGAGCAGCCACGGCTGGAAGTTCTTGAAGTCTGCCAGCCACGACACCGTCGGGTGCCGCCAGTCCGCCCGAGTCGGAGCTGCCACAACTGCGAATCTGTCACGACTCTCCACCTTGATAATCCAAGGTTTGTCCAGTTCGCTCACTAGCGCCCCCAGTCGGGCACGAACGGGGCGATGAGACTTGAGGCGAATATCGAGGCAGCCGTCGGCCTCTGCAATCATGTCTTCCAGCCTTTCCTTCACGTCCTCGCGGTTGAGGTTCCACGTGAACTTCATCAGACGCTAATGAGCACACACGACAAAGCAAGCATCAGACCCACGCCAAGCGGTACAGTAGAGCTGGGCGTTGAACGCTCCTTCTTACCTTCACCACGCGCTCAATAAGCTCGATGTTCTCAAGTGTCCCATCATTCCCATCCAGAGCGTCACCGGCTTCAAAGCCTCCTTGCCGACCGTCGTGGCTCAGCAGCGCAGCCACCGCTTCGCTGCACGCCATCAGCGGCGGCGGGGGCGTCGACACCGAGAATGGCAGACGCGCCAGCGCCTCCATCAGCAGCTTCAATGCATCCGGCGGCAGATTCGCAGCGCCTTGCCAGCAACTGGTCCACGAACTCTCCAGGTGTCCAATCGTTTCAGCCAGCCTGTTGTTCGCGCAGGTCTTGAGCACACGACGGATGAACTCCAACTCCGACGGGTTAGACGGGAGTTGTGCCACCCGCGGACCTGTGGACGCGCCACCACCTCGGGAACTTCCCCGTCTTCCTCCACGCGAGGCTGGGGGTCCACGGCCACCGCCACCGCCACGACCTCGCCCGCCTCGCGCCGCCTGATCGCCGTGGCCCCCACGTCCTCTCCCTCCTCGCCCACGCTGACCGTCACGACCGCGGCCGCGACCTCGTCCAGCACCACGTCCGCCGACCATGGTGCTGTCGCTTTGCTTTGGCTTGCCTTGTAGTGCGAGCTTGCTTCTTCGCTGCCCTTCACCTCTCGTCCGCACGGAAAGATCCCGAATGCGAGAGCCAAGGCTACAAAGCGCTTGCTGGGCGACGAGCCAGAGAAGGCTGGGGTTCGTTGGCTGGGAAAGCCGGCCCCAGATGCACCAGTTTGGCTCGTTGTCTGTTTTGTCGGCCGGCTCGGTCTTCACATCAAACGGTAGCAGGCCCATCTGGCGTCATCAACAATCCGCCTTTGAGTACCACATTTGATTCCTTCCCTTCTCCACTACTTCTCGCCAAGCGTGGAGCCACCCTAGAACCACATGGACGAGTTCTCTCTGCGCGTGGACAGCATGCGAGTCTGGCGCGCCTGGCGGCTCTGGCGCCGCGTGTTGCGGATGATCTCCGTGGTCACGATGGCCTTCTGCAGGAACTCGGCGAGCTGGATGGTCTTGTCGGCAGCGCGCAGAAGAGGTGGATAGCCGAGCTTCTTGGCGATCAGGTTCCCGAGCAGACGAGCACAGCGGCCGTTGCCGTCGTGGAACGGGTGAATGTAGAAGACCAGCACCGCGAAAGCGTAGTAGGCGCACAGAAGCGGGCGTTGCTGCCAGCGACTCGAGTCGTTGATGGCCCCCACCAAGCTCCGCAAAGCCTCGGACACCTCTCCCGCAGGCAGGAAGACGCGGTAGATGCGAGACGACGCGTACCCGACCGCCAGATCGGTGCGGAGTACGCCGCCTTGGCCACTGGAAGCTGGTAGCAGACACTCGTGGAGAGCAAAAAGCTGGTTGTACGAGATCATGCACGACGTATCCTGGATGATCTCGTTGATGACTCCCAGCAGCCGCGTCCGCGGGTTCGTCGCATCCGCGGACTTGTGCACGCGCGGGGATTCGTGGGACGCCCCGATGGCGTCGTACAGGTCGCTGGACGTAAAATTGCTGGACGTGGTGCTATCGCAGTAGTCGGCGAGCTCCGGTTTCCGCTCAAAGGCGTCATAGTCACTCTCAAGCCTCGGCAGCAACTGCGCATGCACACCAGAATGGCGATTGCAACAGGTAAGCACAGGAAGAAGACAAGCAGTTGAGGAGGCGTTGAGCTTAGGCAAACCTACCAGGTCGATTTCGCGGTAAATGGGTGATTTGGGGTTTCCCGGGATCCCGAAAAAGCGCTCTCCTGCAGCACAGCACATACAATCAAGATGATCCCGTAAGTTTGACTCCCTGTGCGGCTTGCTGTCGGGCAATCCAGGAAAGTCTCAAGCAGGCTGTTACCGGTCGGTGATTTGGACGTTTTCGTGAAGAAGGGCGTTGGTCTGGCAGGGGCCGCGGCGACTGGGATCGGTTCCTGCCCCGGATGCATGTGTCCTGGATTGCAGGGTCAGAGCGAAAATGAAAACAGCACGTATTGAACAAGCACAGTGTTGTCAGTCCACGAGCGCTGCTAGATACCCACAGCCAGCCAACGCGGCGACGACTTACCGGGAACATGGTACTTGCATAGTACACAGTCCGTCTCAGGGGCGTCCGCTGGGGCGGCAGCAGTCTGATCTCCAGCACAATCATCGACCTCCATCTCCACAGCGTTGCCCGAGCTAGAGGCGTCGTCGTCCCCGCTGTCCGGAGCCTTGGCTTGCTCCTTGAGGTACTGCTCCACCTTGTTCGAGAGTTTAGTTATGTCCGACAGGATATGACCCTCCGTGGGACTCACAGCGTAGAGGTACTGTAAGTAGTACTTCAAATGGCCCAGCAACGCCCACTTGGTGCGGATCTGACCTCTGCTCACTTGGATAACGTGGGCTAAGGAAGCTTCCCCCTCGGGTTCGTCGCTGCTGTGCTCACGAAGCGCGTCTCGGAAGAGCCCGTTGCACAGCAGCACGACGAGCGAGCGCAGGATTGGCACAACAGCCGCGTGGTCCTCACTGCTCATCGATGTCGCCAAGGTGTTCACCATGTCAAACAGACCCCATTCCAATGCCAATGGGGTGGTGTCGCCGACTCGCACTGCCAATGAATAACAATATGCAATGGTCAGATCACCGCAACCACAATCAACTCCAGAGAACGAGCATCACTCACAATCTTCCAGTCG
Organism: Halophytophthora polymorphica; assembly: GCA_023338205.1. Classification (NCBI taxonomy): domain Eukaryota; phylum Oomycota; class Peronosporomycetes; order Peronosporales; family Peronosporaceae; genus Halophytophthora; species Halophytophthora polymorphica. Next base: position 15,254 of record JAADYJ010000137.1, on the reverse strand, counting down.
AATCGACGCGTCCGTCAGCTCTCCGTTTGCAGTGATGGCATTGTCCAGCGTCTGGCAGTACTGGAACCGAGGGATTCGCGCCGCGCCGGCCTTGGAAGACATGGCGTTGGCCAGCTCTTCGCGCAGCGTGCACAGGATCATGACAGATCGGATCACGCGTTGGATGCGCTGCAGCTCGGCAGGGTCTTCCGCAACGGCACGGTCAGAATACCACGACAGCACGGCGATGGTAGACATTTTGCAGACCATGGGTGCCGATACGACCGTCTGAAGCCCAGCCCGTCGCGCGTGTGGGAGCAGGAAGAATTGGCTTTGCTGCGCGCTGGTCAAATTGAGCCACTCTGGGTGCTGGCCGCTGAAGACGTTGCCCGTGTGGCCCTGGCCTGGGTCAATCATGAGCATCGTGGTAGCTTTGCGGTACTTCTGGATCGAGTCAGCCCACAGCGATTCAGTGTCGTCGGGGAGGTTTCTGGACGAGCGAGGAGACAGCACCGACTGAGTTCTCGCTGGAGTAACGGTCACGGACCCATTCTTCTGCCAAATGCTGTGAGCAACGAGCACGCAGCTCTGATCCACGTCCAGCACGGGGCAGTACACTTGGCCCATGACCCATTGACCCTGTACAAGACAGCAAATCAAGCAGGTCGAGTCAGTTTAAAAGCACATACACAGAGCGTTCACAGCAAGCAAAACACGTGCTGGGTACGTACTCGGGTCACGACGCGCAGTGTAAACTCCAGGGCCGAGTTCAGCGTCGCATTGTCGATGTGGTCCGTGGCGACCGTAGCACGATACCCGCTTTCTGTCGCGTGGTGGGCGATGAGGTATCGCGCCAGCTCGTTGTGCGCAAAGTCTACTGCGTCCGACAGCGGGGAAGTGCCCCAGCGATCCAGCAGGTTCACATTGGCACCGCAGTCCACCAAGTACTTGGCTATCGCGAGGGACCCTTCGGCGCTGGCGATATGCAGCAGCGTGCGGAGATCGTAGTCCTGTACGTCGGCGCGCACGAACTCGGGCACGAGCAGCTTGAGGCCTTCCAGGTCGCCTTGCTTGGCTACACGGAAGGCGCGCGCAATGTGTTCCTGGTTTTCGGCACTCTTCATCTCGTGGGCTCCGTGTTTCTGCTTCTGATACGCACGTAGCATCTCGACCACCGCGAAGTCCTGCTTCTCCAGCGCAATACTCATGGGAGACCGCCCGTGTGAGTCGATCACGGTCGTGTTCACACCGGCGGATAACAGAAGCTCAATGACGCCGAGCTGACCGTTCTCCACAGCCACGTGGAGAGACGTCCGCCCCATGCCGTCTGTTACATCCATCTCCATGCCGTCGAGCCAGGACCGCTTCACCTTCTCCGTATTGCCTTCCTTGACTGCCCGGAAGAATGACCCGAGGTCCGTGCTCGAGCGGCTCCTGTGCCAGCCCCCATAGCGCCACATGGTAGGCAAAACTCTGTCAGTCAGAGTCTACGACAACGGAAAGCAACCACGCAGTGTCCTTGGCACGCGGACACCGTCTGCAGTCGCCGTACCGTCGGATTCCGCTCGCCTTCCCGATGCTTGGGCGTCGCGCCTTGGCGTCAAAGATCGAGAACTTGCGGCTCACACTAGCGTAGTGCTCGCGCTCCAGCAGACGTAGAATAGCCACGTTCTTGGCCTCCAGCGCGCAGTCGATGGCCGAGCGGCCCCAGCGGTCCAGCGCCTCCACGTCGGCGCCGCACTGCAGCAGGTAGTCCACCATCTCTAGCTGGTTGTCGCTCACGGCGATATGCAGCGGCGTCCTGCCTCGCCGCCACCGCCAGTATCGCATGGACGCAATCAGCCTCGCTTTCACCAACGCCAACGTATCTGCCTACCCAAGCAGAGAGATCTCTTCCCTCGACTCTCAGGTTGCCTACCGCTTGTCGTAGTCGGCGACGTTCACGTCGGCGCCGTGCTCGCGCAGTCTGCGCATCGCCTCGAGGTTTCCCTCCGCGGCAGCCCAGCACATGGCCGTCGTGTGCGTGAACGCGCCCATGCCGGTGGCTTCCGCCGCCGTGCCAGTCGCTCCTTCGCCCGCCATTGTCCACCTAGAGCGATCCGCGGGCTTCTCGGTTTGCTCCTGCTTTTCGCCACCGGCTCGTTTCTGCACGACTCAACTTGAATACCGGTAGCAATACCGGTCACGATTCCTAGCATGTCGCATCCAGTGGCCGCACTGCACTAGAATGATCGTATCAATGTAGTACGTCCGGAGCTTGGAGCGATGCGATCTCTTCGCTCCGCATGCTTCAAGCTGATCATTCCCGCCTTTCAAAGCCGGCCGGCAGTGTTAGAATCGCGCCACCTTCCGCACGCCGCCGCTCTTGACCCCTCCGCCCCCCCTCCCTGCACCATGTCGACCGCCGCCGCCGCTTCGCCCGCTACGGAGCTGCCCAAGCTGTACATCTACGACCACTGCCCATTCTGCGCGCGCGCGCGCGTGACGCTGGGGCTCAAGCAGGTCAAGTACGAGGTGCACTTCCTGGCGAGCCACGACGAGGCCACGCCCATCGGGCTCGTGGGCTCCAAGCAGGCCCCCATCTTCGTGCCCGTGGGCGGCAAGCCCTTCGCGGAGAGCATGGCCATCGCCGAGTACGTGGACCAGCACTACGGCGACGGGCCCATGCTCAAGCCGGCGTCGGGCCGCGAGGACCTGGCCGCCTGGATCGACGAGGCCATGAAGCTGCTGGTGGTGCTGTACCTCCCGCGCTTCCACGCGGCGCCGCTGCCCGAGTTCACGCTGCGCGAGTCGCGCGAGTACTTCCGCGTGAAGAAGGAGAAGGCCTTCGGTCCGTTCAAGGACGCGCTGGCCAAGTCCCCGGAGCTCGTGGCGCAGGTCAACAAGCTGCTCGTGGACCTGGCGGCGCTCTTCCACTCCAACCGCTCCGTGAACGCCGAGCTGAGCTTCGACGACGTGGACCTCTTCGGCCGTCTGCGTGGCCTCACGCTCGTCAAGGGCATCGAGTGGCCCGTCAAGCTGCGCGAGTACATGGACTACATGGCCGAGGCCGGCGACGTGCCGCTCTTCGAGGCCGTGGTGAAGATCTGAACGAGCCGCCCAAGTGCCAGCTCTAGCACCAGCAGTTCCTTGGCGAGCTGCGATCCTGTCGCCAAGCTGTGAGCACAAAGCGCACAGCTACCAGCGGCGGGAAGCGGAGCGACGTGTAGCCTTCTCCTTCACTTCCAATCGTCTAGGATCGACTGCATGTTACATGACTGCATGTTGCATGTAGTAATCCACATGGAGCTTGTGTCTACCATACTATCTGCTGTTCTATTGCGTTCACTACATGCTTGGCACTACTACGTGTCTACGTGTAGTAGAAACTCGTGCTCGGTGTCTTTTCGGAACAGTCGCAGATTTCCAGGCAGAGCAGCACTACTACGAGAGCGCTCGGCTCCATCTAGTGCCAAGCGAGCATGTTCCAGACGCAGGAGGGCGGCGGCGGGAGCTACACGTCCACCATCTACGGCTACATCCGCGACCAAAAGTACGACGAGGCCGTGCGCGTGCTGCAGATCGAGCTGGAGAACCACCCGCACAGCCGCGCGGCATTGTCGTTGCTGGGCTACTGTTACTACCACCTCCAGCTCTTCCAGCAGGCCGTGGCCATGTACGAGCAGCTCTGCGCCAACTACCCGGACGTGGACGACTACCAGCTCTATCTAGCCCAGTCGCTCTTCAAAGCCGGCCAATACGACGCGGCGTCGCGACGCGCCAGCCAATTGGAAGGCGAGCAGTTCGCGCAACGAGTTCATCTACTACGCGCCGCGGCCTACTACGAGCAGAACGACCTCAAGGCCACGCGCTCCGTGTTGGAGGAATGTCTGGTCGACGACCCGACCACGATCGTCTTCGACGGCGCCATGGAGTACAAGGAAGGCCGGTTCGAGGCCGCGCGCACCAAGTTCGCGGACGCGCTCAACATCCTGGGCTACCAGCCGGAGCTCTCGTACAACATCGCGCTGTGCTTCTTCAAGCTCAAGCAGTACGGCAACGCCATGCGGCAGATCGCCGAGATCATTGAGAAGGGCGTGCGAGACCACCCGGAGCTGAGCGTGGGCAGCAAGAGCGAGCAGAACGCCGACGTCAAATCGGTGCGCAATTCGACCGTCTTGCGCGAGACGGCGCTCGTGGAGGCCTTCAACCTCAAGGCGGCCATCGAGTACGAGATGAAGAACTACAAGGGCGCACGCGACGCGCTGCTGGACATGCCGCCGCGCCAGGAGGAGGAGCTGGATCCCGTGTCGCTGCACAACTTCGGGCTCATGAACATGGACGTGGACCCGAACGGCGGGTTCAAGAAGCTCAACTTTCTGCTGCAGAACCCGCCGTTCCCCGTCGAGACGTTCTCCAACCTGCTCATCCTGTACACCAAGCACAGCTTCCACGACCTCATGGCCGACGTGCTGGCCGAGAACGCGCATCTGACCTTCCAGCTTCTCTCCAAGGACTTTTACGACTTTATGGACGCCACAGTGACGCTGCAGACGTCGCCCGAGGACGCCTACCGCAAGTACGACGAGCTGGCCACCAAGCACGTGGAAGGTCTGCGCAAGCTCACCAAGAGGATCCAGGACGCGCGGTTGGCGCAGTCCAACGAGGATATCAAGACGTCGCTCAAGGCATACGACGACGCGCTGGAGGACTTTATGCCCGTGCTCATGGCGCAGGCCAACATCTACTGGGAGCGCGGCAACTACGCGCAGGTGGAGAAGATCTTCCGCCAGACGGCCGAGTTCTGTTCCGAGCACGAGGCCTGGAAGCTCAACGTGGCGCACGTCTTCTTCCTGCAGGGCAACAAGTACGAGCAGGCCATCCAGTACTACGAGCCCTTCGTGAAGAAGCATCAGGACAACCTGCTCGACGTGCAGGCCATCATCCTGGCCAACCTCTGCGTGTGCTACGTCATGAACACGGACAACGAAAAGGCCGAGGAGCTGCTGCGCTCCATCGAGCGCGAGGAGGAGGAGGAGTCGGGCCGCGAGCCGGACAAGCGGCTCTTCCACCTCTGCATCGTCAACCTCGTCATCGGCACGCTCTACTGCTCCAAGAACAACTACGACTTTGGCATCTGCCGCGTCATGAAGAGCATGGAGCCGTACCACCGCAAGCTGGGACCCGACACGTGGTACTACGCCAAGCGCTGCTTCCTGGGGCTCGCGCTCACGCTGGCCAAGCACATGACCACCATCCGCGACTCCACCATGGACGACATCCTCGAGTTCCTTGACTGCGCCGACCAGCACGGCAAGGACATCTTCACCACCACGGCCGCGGACGAGCGTAGCGCCGCCGCCGCCGGCACCTCGCCCGAAGACTCCATCCAGCACACCATCAGCCACGAGGTGCGTGCTCAGGACGCCACTGCCGCTTCCGCTTCCGCTTCTGCTCTCTGTTTATGCGTTGCCGCGGGTGGCGCCACTCACCCGAGCGCTCGTGCGTGGCTCTTGTCTTGCTGTGGCGCGGCGTCTCGCTGCTGTGCTGCTGGTCACAGGCCCGCGTGCTCAAGCGCACGTTCCTCAAGCTGCGCTCCTAGAGCCGGGAAGAGCCACGCAAGAGAGACACATGGCTTCACTCGTCCCTTTCCAAACCAATACCAGCGTCAAATATTGGTTTGTAGAGGTAACGTCCATCACTCACGCCGCCAGCACGCAGAGTGCGGGTCGTTGCCCAATGCCAGTGCCCGATGTTGCCCAACGCCAACCGCCCACGGTACCTTTCCCCCGTAACCACCCCGCAACTCCTGCGTCATCTCCCGGCTCTTCCACGACTAGACGTCGCGATCTTTCCGACACGGCCGCAATTCACTCCCTGGTCCAGTTGGCCCGCAGCGCGTTGGAGTCCCAACGGCTCAAAGCTGGAAAAGCAGCCCAAGACGGAGATTGAAGGCGGCGCCGCGAGCTGCTGCGTCGAGAAGGAGAGGGCCCCGGAGAGCAGCGCGCGCCAGTAGAGAGCATGGCGGAGACGGAGGAGAAGGCGGGGGCGGCCGTGCCCACGTGCGTGCTGTGCTGCAACGCCCTGGACAACGTGACGCGCTTCGACACGGTGGGCGTGTGCGGGCACACGGGCTGCTGCAGCATCTGCGCGCTGCGCATGCGGCAGCTGCTGGGCTCCACGGCCTGCGTCATGTGCAAGACGGAGTGTCCGCGCGTGATCTGCCTGGAGCGCGCGGACCAGAGCTTCGAGTCGTTCCAGGACTGGGGCGACAACATCGGCCCGGCGCACGTGTTCGACGAGCCGTCGGGCATGTTCTTCCTCAAGGACGACTTCCACTCGCGCGTGCGCAAGCTGCGCGACCCGGTGTGCAAGAAGTGCGGCAAGAAGTTCGCCACGGTGGCGAAGCTCAAGGCGCACGTGGTGAGCGCGCACCAGCTGCAGTACTGCGGCATTTGCCTCGAGCACAAGAACTTTTTCCTGGGCGAGCTGGAGCTCTTCTCCAAGGAGCAACTCAAGCGCCACCACAACAAGGGCAAGCCCAGCGAGGGCTTCATGGGGCACCCGCGCTGCGACTTTTGCTTCTCGCGCTTCTACTCCACGGCCGAGCTCTACCAGCACCTGCACCAGAACCACTTTGAGTGCGACATCTGCCTGCACTCGCTGCACATCCAGAACCGCTACTACAAGGACTACCACGACCTGGAGAACCACTTCCGCGCCGAGCACTTCCTCTGCGAGGAGCCCGACTGTCTGCGCAAGAAGTTCGTGGTCTTCAAGTCGCACCTGGACCTCCAGGGCCACCTGACGGCCGAGCACCCGTACATCAAGACGAGCCGCAAGATCGACGTGCACTTCACCGTGCGCCGCGCTTCTCGCGACGGGAACGACCGCGCGGGCGACGGCTTCGAGGACTACGAGCACTTCCAGACGCAGGGAGCGGCGGCCTCCGGTGGCTCGCACACGATCAACGTGGCCGACTTCCCGTCGCTGGCCACGGGGCCGCAGAACGCGGCGTCCTCGTCCTCCTTCTCGCTCTGGGAGAACCAAAGCGCGGCTCGACGTCCACAAGCCGAGGACTTTCCGGCGCTGGGCCCGAGTACGGCCACGAGTGGAGGCGGCTCGACGTTCCGCAACGCCCTGGCGCCGCCCCCTTCGGCCGCCATGCAGGCGCATATCGACAGCAGCGACGGCTGGGAGTACCCCGAGTTGGCGGCCGCGGCGGACGCGCTGGGCGCCAACAACCCGCTCATGCGCTTCGTCAAGCCGGCCAAGAAGAGCAGGAAGAAGAAGGGCCGGAAGAACGGCACGGCCGGGCTGGAGGAGAAGCTGGCGGCGCCCGTCGCCGTCGAGGAGCAGCAGGAGAACGACGAAGAGGACGACGACGACGAGGAGGAGGAGGACAAGGCGCCGACGCAGTCCAAGAGCGCGCTGGTGCTGCAGATCCGCCAGGTGCTGGGCAGCGACGCCAAGTACGAGGTCTTCCGCGAGGACTGCAAGCTCTTCCGGCTGGGCCAGGCGGAGCTGCCGGCCTTCTACGCCAAGATGCGCGACGCGTTCTCGCCGCAAGACTTTACGCAGCTCTTCGTGCCGCTCATGCGGCTCTTCCCGGACACGCAGCAGGTGGACGCCTTCCTGGCCTACCACAAGCAGGTCACAAGGCAGCACAACCGCGCGCAGGGCTTCCAGGAGTCCACGTCCAAGCGCAGCAAGCACAAGGCCAAGCAGCCGCCCGCTGCGAACGCCCAGCCCGCCGCCGCTCGTCGCAAAGCGCAGCCGCCAGCGCCGTCGCAGTCTGGCTGGGGCAAGGCGCTCAAGGAGAGCGGCGTGCGCTCCGGGGCCGGCAAGGGCCGCCAACCGGCCGCCATCGTCCACAACACCAACCTGCGCTCCATGCTGGGCCGGGACGCCACGCCGCCGGCTACCTGGAGTTCGTCCACGAGCTGGCAGGCCGCCGCGGCGCCCGCGCCGGCCTCTTCCGCCTCGGCGTACCCGGCGCTGGGCCGCACGCCGCAGAGCACGAAGCTGCAGAGCGCGCCGAGCACCACCTTCTCGGCGCTGAGCGTGGCGTCGTCCTCGTCCGCGTCGGCTTGTCCGTCCTGGTCGTCCGCGTCGGCGTATGCGGCGAGCCCCACGCCCGTGCTGCGGCCGACGGCGCCGCCCCCGACGCCCACGCCGAGCTTCAAGACGGCCAAGAGCGACTTCCCGGAGCTGCCCAAGGCCGGCCGACACGTGGGCGTGCAGCCCGTGACGCGCGCCACGTGGGACGACCAGGTGCAGGCCATCGCGCAGAACCGCAGCAACGGCACGGCCAACGGCTTTGGCGGCCGAGGCAAGAAGAAGCACAAGAAGAAGAGCATGACGCTGGGCGAGATGGCCATGAAGCTGGGCTGAGCCGGCCGTGTGGACTGCCACCTCCAGCCTCCATGCACGGCACTCGCGACCTGGTAGAAGACCCCCATACAGAGCCTTGGCAACGCGCGCGCGTGGCCCACGTAGACAACAGGAAGAGAGAGAGAGAGACGCACCCAAGCACTCGCGTGTGGGAGTCGCCCGCAGCCCACGGAGTGTGGGCCGAAAGGCGCTCAATTGATGCCCAGATGCGCCAGGATCTTGTCCAGCTTGGCCTCCACCGCGGCTAACCGCGTCTCCAGCGCCGACGTGGACGGCGACGCGCCGTCGCGCGTGCCGTCGTAGCTGCTGGACGGCGCCGAGCCGCCGGCCCCGGCCCTGCGAGCCGCAGCTTGGCGGTTCTTGCGCATGATGTCGGCAAAGCCGCCGCTGCTGGCTGCAGGCGACGAGGTGGCCCCGCCATTGCTGGCCGCCCCGCTGTTCTCTCGGCTGTGGCACACGCACACAGACACACACGGCAGCGCAGTGCGCGAGGTGAGAACACGTGCAGGAAGGAGGCTCGCAAGTGCAGGGCGGGACGGACCGGATGGCCGCGTTCGGCGTCTTCTTGAGGTTCCCGCCGGACTGGATGGCCGCCATCATGGCGCCCATGCCGCCGCCGCCACTCGGCGCGTTGCTGCTGCTTCGAGACGCGTCGCTGGCGCCCGCGCTGCCGCGTTCCGAGCCACAAGAGATGCACATGTACGCATGAGAGCCGTGCGTTCGCCGTGGCAGTCCACCCGCAAGCGCACTGCCGAGGCTCGGCGCGCGCTACTGCACGGTAGCAGCGCACGCCCGGGCGTGCGGACGTACCCAGGCCCGTCCGCGAAGAGGTGCTTCTCCACGGTCTTGACCTTGTTGAGCTTGGTGCCCTGCTGGATCTGCGCCAGTAGCCCGCCGCGACCGGCGCCGGCCGCGGGGAGCGCGGGCGTGGAGGCCGCTGGGCTGGGCCTGTGCTTGGCCGAGGCCTTGCCGGAGGAGGAGGCGTCCTTGGGCCGCGTCCAGGTCGTCACCTTGGTCTGCGGGTTGTAGTAGTACTCCTACGGGGGCGAGCAAGGCAGGCAGCAAGCAGAGAAGGAGGTTGCGAATCGTGATGTGGCCGGCCTTGGCGGGCTTGTTGCGCGGTCAATCCGGGGCCTCCGTGGCTCGCGCGACCCGCAATCGACGCGCGCGGGAGAGGGGAAGACGCACCTTGCCATCCTTGGTCTTGTACGACAGCCACGGCGCCGGCAGCGGCATGGCGAGCTCCCTCTTGCGCTTGGACGTCGTGCTGTTGGCTCGTCGCTCCCTTGGAAGATGAAGTGTGCCCCCGGACCTTGAGGTGGCAAAAGGGTGCCGCAAAACCGGTACAGCTCACGCGCGGGCGACCACAGCGACGAGCATCTTTGATACTCGATACCTCGCTCTTCCGCGAGTAAAGTGTATCGCCACACAAACGCGGTTCCACACATCGTCTGAACTCGATACGACGCGATCGATCGATACGGCAGTACCTTCTGTGAAGAATCGGATACCGCAGGTCGAAAGAACCTGCATGTCGTCATCTTGGCTGGTTGGGCAGCCAACACCCAATTGAGCCGCATGAAGATGCACGTGACGCCTACGGCCAGACGCCTGCTGCTGGCGCCGCCCACGCGCCAGCTCCAGCGCCGCAGCGCCCTCACCACCTTGACACGGCCGCGCCTCTTCTCCTCAGGCTCGCAGTGGTCCTCCGACTCGGCGTGGGGCTCACAGGCGCGTCGAGGAGCGCCGTCTCGGTCGTCCGCCTTCCGCGGCAATGGGCGCGGTCGCGGCGATTTCGGCCGCGGCCGCGACCGTGGGGACCGCCGGCCGCCGCTGACGCGCACCAATGACGGCGAAGACGTGCCGCAGCTGGCGGGCGAGGGCGTCTACGGCATCCACAGCGTGCTGCAGGCGCTGGAGAGCGGACACCGCCAGTCGCACGCGCTCTACGTGCGCGAAGAAGCGTCTCCCGCGGCGGCTGCAGGCGGCAAACGGCCCAAGAAGAAGAGCGCGGCGGACCTGCAGGCTCTGGCGCGCATCCAGGAGCTGGCGGGCGCGCGTGGCGTCGCCGTGCGCGCCACCAGCAAGTGGATGCTCAACCACATCACCGGCGACAAGCCGCACCAGGTTCGGCCTGCACGCGCATGCGTTTCACGGGCTGCAGCCTCGCTAACAATGCGCTGAGCCATGCTTTCGCTTGTCTAGGGCGTCGTGCTGGACGCTGCGCCGCTCCAGCTGCAGGAGTTCGAGCCCGTGGAGCCGTCCGGTGCGTCCCACCGCAGCCAAGCCGCTGCTCTTTGCTCCAGTCTCGCTAACACGGCCTCCGTGACCTGTGGACTGTGGTGATGGCAGTGTACGTGGACTCGGAGCGCGCGCCCGTGATCCTGGCGCTGGACGAGCTGCACGACCCGCAAAACTTTGGCGCCATCCTGCGCTCGGCCCACTTCTTGGGCTGCTCGGCCGTGCTCGTCAGCGAGCGCAACAGCGCGCCTTTGTCCCCTGCGGTGCGTCCTTCGGTGTCCTCCACCGCCTTGGGCTGCACGCACGGCCGGAAACTCACGTCCTGCCCCCTGTTGTGGATGCAAACGCAGACGTCTCGAGCCTCTGTGGGCGCGCTGGAGGTGCTAGTGGCCAACGTACGTCTCCGTCGAGTCAATTGCTCGGTGGCTCCTGTCTGAATGGCTTCATCCTCAGCAGGAATACCCTCTTCTTTCGTCCGCGTGCAACAGAACAAGCTGCTCAAGGCGCGCAACCTGCACGAGGCGTTGGCCATCAGCGGCGACATGGGCTGGCGCGTCGTGGGGGCCTGCAGCGGGCCCGACCCCATCACGTCCACCAAACTCTCCACCGACGGCCAGCCCACGATCCTCGTCATGGTACAGCCACGACTCGCCGTACCTTGATACCTCCGTGCGATCTCTCTCTTTCTCACCACCAGTGTGGCTGCCTCTGCGTGTACGTGCAGGGCAACGAGCATCGCGGATTGCGCAAGAGCATCCGCCAGTGCTGCCACGAGATCGCCACGATCCCCGGTACGTGGCACTCGATCGCCCCTCCTTGTCGTGCTTGGTCCACCGTTGTCCTCCTGCGTCTCACAGTCCATACAACGCTTGGAATTTGCTGGATACCGACGGATCTGACGTCCCAGGCCAAGCCACGGACGTGGACACGCGCGTGGACTCGCTCAATGTCAGCGTGGCCGCAGCCATCCTCATGTACGAGCTGCTGCACCACTAGCACCCGTTGCGCCTTCCTCTGTCCAACCTTCTAGACGCGACCCGCCGCGTGCCGCAGTGTGGAGGTCGTGCGGTGGTAGATGGCCACGTGAACACTGCGCGAGATCTCGGTATACGTCAGTGGTTGGTCTCGTGGAGTCGACGTCGAGACACTGGTGGACATCTACACACAGCAATGGAATAGCGCAACGCACAGCATAAGAACGCCACCTCAGTCACTCGCTTCCCCACAGAACCAACCGACAGGACATTGCGGGCGCGTACCTCGTTGCTACCCGGTAGGGTTGGATGACGCAGACACACGGCGACGCTGAACGCCGTCGGGTCCGAGAACGGCGCCACGGTGAGCGAGATGCGGTGGTCCACCGCGTGCTTGCGTGGGCCGCGCGGACTGATGCAGCTCGCTGGTACCTGGTGGTACGTCGCGTCGCCGTTGGGCAGCACGCACTTGACGTAGACCTGCGTGACGTCGCGCACGTGGTTCAACGAGCAGCGCACACGTTGCTCGAATGGCCAATTGGCCGTCATCTCGCGCGGTTCCGCCTTGTGACTGCTGGCTGGCTCAGAAATGACGGCGCTTGCAGTGGCTAGAGGCCGACGACGCAGGCTTTCGCCGACGCTGGACGGTGTGGCGCGAGCTGCGGTCGTCGCTGCCAGTGCGCAGGGCCACGCGCCGCGAATGGCGGCCACGAAACTGCGCTTGAGCTCGTCTAGGGATTGCACATCGTCCAGAAATTGGCTCGGGAACCAGACGCGACCGTGGAGAGGACTGTCCGTGGCGATGAACCGCAGCTGCGACGCCTGATTCGAGAGCCACCGGATGGTGCTGACGATGTTGTTGCTGTCGCTCGAGCCTTGCAGTGACGCGAGTACGAGTCCCAGACGACCAAGCAGCACCAGCTGGAGTAACTCAGCGCGCACTGGCGAACTGAGTGCAAAGGCCTTGACGTACAGGTCTGAGCAGCACGTCAACAGCTCCTGACAACTCGACTGCAGTTCAGCGGGGAGTCGGAGGCGCGTAAAGGCGTCGTCTGCCTTCACCTTCACGTCGCGGTTCGTGCCGTTCTTGTGGCTGCTGCTGGCGCTCGGACTGCTGCTCAGCATAGCGTCCATGGACACGTACGAGTGCGTCGCTGGGGCGGCAGGGGGCGCCGATGACGCGTCGGGGAACGATTGGACGTGCTGACGCAGACGCACGAGGATCTCGGCCAGTTTATAGCACAGCGGGAGGTTCTCGGACCCAAAGGACGACCGCAGACGATGGATCTGCACGGCCAAACCCACCACGGAACGAAAGGGTTAGTGATCTGAGCGCTACACAAGGCCAGCAGCGCATACAAACGTCCATCGTGCAAGCAGAACGTACCGCTTTGAGGTACACGACCGCGTCTCCTTCAGCCGGAGGCGACTGCAACGTCTCCATGGCGGCCAAAGCTCGGGAAGTCGGAGCGTTGAGGGAAGACCCGTTGCTCTTTGTACCACCACGCGCTTCTGCAGTCGGTCGCGCGGTCAAAAAGAAGAGGTTCGAGCCGCTGGAAACTGCTGGCTGCAGGTTAGAGACCGCTTTCGGCCCGTTACCGTCGCTCTCCTTCGACGTACTGCCAAGCAAAGCCTGGCACACGGCCTGCAGAAGCCCGCGCTGTCCGGACCGAAGCTTGGCTTGCTCAAGACGCACCCGTTCCACCAGCTCCACGTTCATCTGCAGCGATGCAGCGCACTTGTCCCCCAGCATCTCCACTGCCGACAGCAGTCGTTCATCCCAGCAGTCCTTCTCACGCTCTGTTTGCCCCGTTTCATCCGCCTGCTGGCCGAACAACGGCAAGGTTGCCACGGCCAGCACAAAGCCCACGACGCGCTTCACGGCGCTGGCACCGGAGAGTTGGCAGTGCAGCAGCACGGCCAGCGTCGTGACTACCTCCGACTTGTCCTCCGTGTTCTTGCTGCGCGATAGCGCACCGCGGATCAAGCAGCCCATGTCGGCGTCAGCCATGACGAAGGCCGTCTGGGCTCCCACCTCCTGGCGACAGACCAGCAACCGCTCCACCGACCGCACTAGCAAGCTCCAGAGCTCCGGGGCGCCCGGTTGCGGTGTCTTGGCACGCGGCAGCACGTCCAGATGCGCGGTAATCGCTCGTTCCAGCGCGTGTTGGCTCCACCGACAGCTCTCGTCGCTCGACGCCGTGGCCAGTTCGCTCAGTCTGGCGAGAGAACGGGAGGCTTCCGCGGCGACAGTCGCGTCCGTGTCTTCCAGCAGTGAGAGCAGCATGCCGCTGGCCATCATGCGCCTCGTATTGGCCTCCAGGTCTTCCGCTGCCACGTCCGTCACGGCCTCGTCCACCTGCGTCTTGACCACGGCGTGCTCCACCACTTCGCGGCTTGGAGCCCGCGAGAACCCACGTAGACAGCGCGCGACATCCGCACGAACCACCGCAGACGCGTCATTGCCAGCCATGCACAGCACGCAGAAGACCTTCTCTAGTAGCGGCGTCGAGGTCCAAGACGACGGGAAGAAGCTCGAGTATGGCGTCTCCAACTGCGGGTGCAGCTCCGCCAGCGCCACCAAGACGCGCGCCGCCAGTCCACGCACTTCCGAGCTCTCCGAGCAGAGCACGAAGGTCGCGAGGCGGTCGAAATGGTCTGTCGGCGCGTCTGGGGCACCTCGACAAGTCGATAACGAGCTGGGATCGGAGCTGGAGGCCGAGACGAAGCTGCGGCCAGCATCGTAGAGCCGCAGATAGCCGCGCAGACAAATGGCCTGCATGCCGCCGTCGTGGTCCTTCACGCAGGTGCGCAGCAGCGTCTCCACCTGCGCGAACTTGCGCGTGAGCATGAGGCAGTCCACCACAATGCGCATCATGTCGCGGCGCAGCTTGAAGTCTTCGCCCACGCTCATGCACTGCATGAGCTGCTCGCCCATGGCGTCTACCTGGATCATGGGCTCCACCACGGCCGCCTTGACGACCAGAAGCTCGCGCAGACCGCGCACAATGGCGCCTACCACGATGGCGCCGCTGCTGCCGGACGCGTCCGCCTTGGCGCCGCCTTCGCCTGCTGGCTGCGGCTCCGCGGGTTGCTGGCTCTGCGCTTGGTTCTGCTGCAGGAAGGAGAAGAGAAAGTCGATGGCGGCGTCCGTCTTGGCACCAGGAGACGCTGCGTGCGCGCTGTACTGCAGCAGCAGCCGCGCCTGCAGGTGCGGGTCTCCGGCCGCCAGCAGCTTGGCGCGGATCCCGTCCAGCACGGCCATGGGGTGCATCGGCAGCTCTTGTTCCCCCGCTAGCGTCGTCGATACGCCGCCCCCGGAGCTCGGACCGCCGCCGGAGAGAGGCCCAGATGCGGGTGCATCCACACGGGGGCGCTTCGACTCGCCCCCGAGGCCGTGGGGCGCGTCAGGGCCGTCGCCGCCGCGCAAGTCGCGACCGCGCTTCATCTGGCCGCTCATTTCGTCTGCTCCAACTTGGGACCGCTGAAGCGAAGGGACTTCACAATTATCTGACGCATGGGAACCGGTTTCAACTTAACCCTTTCATACAAAAACCAAGTACTCGGCCCCTGCATACAAAAAACAAGTACACGTCCCCCCATGCCCGGGATTTCCGGAAATCCCGGGCATGGGGGGACGTGTACTTGTTTTTTGTATGCAGGGGCCGAGTACTTGGTTTTTGTATG